>OOFG01019104.1:3060-20136 GCA_900323295.1 Molva molva
TCACCCCCTCCTGTATCTCCTCTTTGCCCCCTGCCAGTAATCACCACACCAAGTGCTAACCCCCACCCCCAAAGTCCCCAGCCTGCAGCAACAGGGTCATGGGATATTTGCTCTGGACCGCTCACTACTAGACAATACCTCTTGTCAATACCTCTTGTCCAACAGGGGCCATATATAGGAACCCCCCCATTCTCTGCTGATGAGGCTGACACAACATACATGCTAAGAGAGGGCTCATTTATCTGACACCAACAATGTCCATACACATAAGGTACATGGGAGGTGCAGTAGAGAGAAAGAAAGGGGGGAGTATGGGGAAGGGGAGAGAAACTTTGTGGGAATATAAAGAGATCCAGGGGAAATATGTCACAGTGACAATTTATATTGATGTCCATGAGAACGAAGGCATGGCAGTAACACACAACGATGTGACAGAGCTTGGCTTGGAAAAATCTTGGCCAATCTGACACCATGGACAAGGTGATTCATTTACAGATCAGGATTGTTTTATCCAAGAGGCGGGGTAATAGGGACAAAGTGATTACACTTGGCAGGCCAAAGGAAAGGGTAAAAAGTCACATTTAGTGTGCTTCACATTATGAAGCTCACTTTTTATTGTCAGTAACAAGACATAGCATAGACCAAAATTGGTCACAAGAAGCTTGAATGTTAAAAATAAATCCATGGGTTTCATACGTTAATTTACATGCAGTATTTTGACAGTGCCCCAAGGCAATGGAAGTCAAGTCTGAATACCTATGTAATGCATTCCAGACAGTTATATCAGGCCTAAGTTATATAAACAAAATACATCCTCTCATGTGAAAGAAAATGCGATCCAAGGACAGCGGCTATAAAGGCTTTAATCCCTCCAGCAAAAGTTCGTTTTGAAGCAATCCTCTCTCATACTCTCACAGATGCATTTCTGACGTATCTACATTGGAATAGAGCACTGAGAGATTGTGTATAACAGCTAAAATATGGACCTTTGTCGAGAATGATGAAATCTCAAAACCACAGCTTTGTTCAGTAAGCCAATGCCTATCTGTTCGACTTTGTAGGTTCGGACTCAGTTAGTGTACTTTATATCATAAGATGTGCACATCTCAACATATTTCCTAAAACTACAATGAACACATTAAACGTGTAGGTATAATATTACGCCCAAACCATTACCTCAAAGCATACAAGTGAACTAAGTGGTGAACTAACAGCTTAAAACGATTGAGATTCTGAATTGTAGATACAGAGATACAGTACAACACGCTACAAAGTATCATGTTGCCACGTCAATTTAAATGCCCAGCCACCACAAAGTCTTCCGTAAGTTTATTGTGGTGACAACACAGACTCTTGGCGACCGATATGATTAACATAATATTTTTTTTTTTAGAAAAAAAGGGAAATGTGAACTCACCGGCATCATTTTAGCTTCGTACCGCATCTAGCTGACCAAACAGAGAACGAATCCCACTCGTAGTTTCGTCGAAAGCAATGGAAAGGCGATCGCTTTAATCTCGTTGCCTAACCCGTAATGGGCAAGGCTACTTTTCCCGTTTCCGAGTCCCGTCCTGTATTTAAAACATAACACGTTGCTTTTACCGAACAAGAAAAATTCACGACAAAAAACAAACGTCCTCCTATAATGCTTTACATTTACAACAATTGGACCTGTTGCAACAAATAATGAGGCCTTCACAAGAAAGTTTCCGTGGCGATGGTTGGCATCACTTAGAAGTTGTTAGACTAAATTACGAGCACGGTGCGCAAAATAACTTTAATTTATATAATTCACATACCTTAAAGTAATAACACAATAAGTTACTTCGTGGTAAACTATAATAATACTACTTGCCCGAGGAGGTTTATCTGTCTGCCCGAAACCCCGTTGACAGTGTTGTTCGGTGGCTTGCAAGCCTTTCCCAAGTGACGTAGTGGGAGGAAACTCATTCCAAGTGGAATTCAAGCTCCGCCCCGTGTCGCGAGGAGTACCGTCGTAACCGTACACTTCCCCCTGTTGTCATGCCAAACAATACCAAGCAATTAATCGATATCAACAATTGTATATAGTACGGTTTTATTTCGACAAAAGTACATAAGAAATGTAAACGGATTGCAATGCAATGCCACGTATCACATGCCAAGCATTAGTCTAACATTAGCTATTCATACAAGCTATTCGTATGAATGAATATTAGCCTCCAACTCCCAGAGTTCATAATCGACGGCAAGCGAAAGTTTCCAGTGCGGTGCAGCACGTTGTTAAGCAAAGCGCATGCTGTCCTGTGCCCTGCAAGTGCTTTGCATTAGGGTACCACTCGCTTCGTTTTATACGTCTATAAGAAGCTACCCGTAAACATGTCTGATCAGGTGGCAACTATGTGCGACCAGCTTATTAAAGCTGTAAACGTGATGATGGATCCGGGAACAAACCAAATATACCGACTGGAGGCCCTAAAGGTAGCTTCATGTGTCTGAGATGCTCGTTAGCTGGCTAACGTTAGTGAACTGGTGCTAGCGTTTATAGTAATGTGTGAAAAGAAGAAGCAAGTGCCGGCGATGGATTTTTGGATAAGAAATGCTTGCTCTAGCTATTGGTTTAACGATGTAAACAATCCATCTGTTTACACGTCGATCAAATCAATGATGGCTGTTTTAGGGAGAATGTCAGCCTAATGCTTAGCCGGCTATTTAGCATTCCCAGCTGTTAAATCATGCAATACAGTGAAGCTGTTTGTGCAGCATCTTGATTACACTTATCAAACAGATCATGTTTGCAGCCAAACTGTTTCAGTGTGATCTGTGGTCCCCGTGATTTAGTTAACAATTATTTAAAGTCCCTGCAATGTGAATTTGTTTCCATAATATACCAATCTTAATCAAATATCTAACTGTTAGTCGTTTTAGCCACAGCATGCAGAATGGTATTAAAACGACTCTAAAGATGTCGATATTTCCTTCCCATTGCAGTTTTGTGAAGAGTTCAAAGAGTCCTGCGCGTTTTGTGTACCTTGTGGCTTGCAACTTGCGGAGAAAACGCAAACCTCTGTAGTGCGACATTTTGGCTTGCAAATATTGGAACACGTCATCAAGTGAGTAACCGTAGTTCGTTATGGAAATTATGTATAAAATCGTAAATCAATGCAGGCACTTTGAGTATTCTTCCTTGTTTCACAGGTTCCGATGGAACGACATGCCACAGCCAGAGAAAGTTCAGTTGAAAAATTGTGCCATGCAACTCTTGTCAAATGTAAGTCTCGGTATTCCTAACATCCGAAAAGGGCAATAACACTCTTTGCAAAGAGTGACATGCTACTTTACAACAAACACGCTTTTGTGTTTCAAAGAAAAGAGAAAGAAAGACATTTTTCTGCATCGTTGGCTTTCTTGGTGTAACTTTTTACTGTTTGAGACAATTCTCTGACACCGAGATAATACCCTATTTTTAGCCTGGTATCAGCTTCAAAAACTTGGTTAGGAACTAAAGCACATTGCACTCCCATACTTTGTACATCGTGTTCTATACAAACCACAGACACACTGTTACTTATTTGTTTTGGGTGTTGCCAGGGAACCCTCTCAATTCTGGAGGAGGAGAGCCACATCAAGGACGTCCTCTCCCGCATCACAGTGGAGATGATCAAGAGGGAGTGGCCCCAGCACTGGCCAGACATGTTGAAGGAGATGGAGGCCCTCACCAGCCTCGGGGTGAGTGACTCATGCACTATTTGCATAAGGTGATGTAATGTGTCACATGCAAATGCAGACCAAGTATGACCAATGCAAAAATAAATGCTTTAAAATGATATATTACGATGCAGTTAAAACGGCACGACAGAAGGGTTGGTTTAAAGCAAGAGGGAAATGCCCCAGGATCGACCCTGGATCGCCACAAGCTTTAGCCTATGTGGTTCTTGCACTGGTGCATGTGTTTTACATAGGTTGAATGATTGCCAGATTTGTTTTGAAGAAGAGAAAAAATGTGTTTGTCTGTCTGTCTGTCTGTCTGTATGTATGTGTATATAGATATAGATATATAGATATGTGTATATGGCAAATCTTTATTGTCTAACTATTTGTTTATTTTTATTTGTTCCTTCTATTATTGTTGTTTTTATTTTTGGAGGAGCAACTGTGTGACTGTAACAATTTCCCTCTGTATTATGCAATTCTCTGAAAAAATGAATGATGCTCTTCTGTTCTTCTTGCAGGAGTCCCAGACGGAGCTGGTGATGCTGATCCTGCTGCGCCTGGCGGAGGATGTCATCACCTTCCAGACGCTGCCCACCCAGCGGCGTCGGGACATCCAGCAGACCCTCACCCAGAACATGGACAACATCTTCAGCTTCATCCTGGCCATCCTGCAGATCAACGTGGACGACTACCGCAAACTGGTCAGTGGCGCTGCTACTCGCTCTGTCGTTCTCATACACACATTTATATTTAGTCATTTAGCAGATGCTTTAATCCAAAGTGACTGACAAGTGAGGCTGATAACAATCCAAGCATGCCATAATAGTTTGGGTAGCTAAAAAAAGAAGAAAAGAGTTTGTTTGTTTGTTGTTTGGTTGTCTGGACAGAGTGCAGTGTAGCCATAGGAATCAGAAAAACAAGGTTGATCATTTATTTGTATTTTATGGTAGTGCAATGTAGACAGACGTGAATTGTTGGAAAATCGGGAGCAGTATAAATACATAAGCCGATTGGTGGAAGCTTTTTATCCAAAGTTTGAGTGTGTACATTCTAAGCATGGGTGCCCCCCAGTGGGAAATAGAGCCCTTAACTCGGGCCATGTTCTACCAGTTCAGCTTGGAAGATACACATGTGATTTATCTCAAAATGTATTCATTTGCAACTATGGAATGTTACATAGAGATGGCTCTTGGATATGTGCTTCTATAAAATATGTTTGCTTACTTTTTGTCTTGTCATCGGGCGTTTCAGAAAAGTATACCTGGCCAGGAATTGCAGGTAAACAAACCTCTTCTCAGTTTTAATTTCTCCCTATTATAATATCAATAACATTGTCGGCGGTGATGATAACCAATGGCAACTTGCCCGCCTTCCCTTCGTGTTCGCCTCCTCTTGTAGGCCAAGGCTCACTGCCGTGTCGCTGTGACAACGCTGAACACGCTGGCAGGCTATATCGACTGGATTGCCCTGGCACACATCACCAACGACAACTGCCGTCTGCTGGAGATGCTCTGTCTGCTGCTGAGCGAGGGGGAGCTGCAGCTGGAGGCCGTCGAGTGCCTGCTCATTGCCATCAGCCGCAAGGTGAGAGACGTGTGTTTGGGTGTGGGTGTGGGTGTGTGTTTGTGTGGATTGAAAGAGAAGCCTTGCTGAGACAGATTTTTTGTCCGTCTTCTTCACTGGGATGTGACTACAAATTTAAGACGAATTTAGCAGTTGTACAATTTCCTATATAGTCATTTTGACGTATGCTTCTATCCAAAAAACCAAGGTATGAATTGAGATACAGCTCATTCGGGGTTAGGCTCCTTGCTCAGGGAGTCCATCAGATCAGGCTGGGACCTTTTTGCCCTCTATTTATTAGTGTTGTCTTTCTCCCCCAGGGAAAATTGGAGGACCGTAAGCCGCTCATGCTGCTGTTTGATGACCTCGCCATTAACTACATTCTCTCCGCAGCCCAGTGAGTACACACACCCTGAATGCCCATCCTTGGCGGTGTGGCCATCTACTCCTATTACACACAAAAACAACGAAGAATAATAAATGTTTCTTACTTATAGAACATATAAACGCGTATATGGATGTATATATGTGTGTGGGTGAGGTTTTGAACGTTTGAATGTGTATATATCTTTTTTAAGTTGGAAAGATATTGGATAATCAACAGATATTCACGCTCTGAATTAGCAATGTGACGCAGTGAACTAAAGACGTGATCACCGGTATGAGTCCCGTGGGTCTAGCGGTGTATACCTGCAGAGGAGACGGGGCTTCCAAGCCAAACCGTCAGGCAGCCGAACTCTTCTCTGGAGAGCCAATCGTTTAGTCAATATTTCTACGCAATCAGCAAATTAAAAATGGCCCTGCCCTGCCCTAAACACTGTTGTTTCGCTGTTTAGAAGTGTATCCTGTTAGCTGTACAACAGTAAAAAGCAGGCCAGCCAAGCTCCGGTTTGGGTGTAACGCACATGGATTGTATAAAATACAGGAAAAAAAAAACTGATATGTGTAAATGAGGGGAAACCAAACAAAAGTGGCTACAAAACGAGTACTCATATACTCGCTGAGATTTGGACTTTGTATTCGTTTATAATGTCGGGTATTTCTTGCATCCCTAGTTACTATGCTTATGTTTTGATTGCAGATCAGCGGATGGCGCGTCCATATCTAACCAGCCCTCGCCCACGCAGTAAGTACCTCCACATGCCGACAGTGTTCATACACCATGCCAATGGCGGTAGAGTTTCAAGTCTAGGGGAACCCTTGGGACTTAAAAAGATGTGTGTGTGTGTGTGTTGTAGACCAGTGGAGAAGGTTGTTGTTGTGGAGCGACATTACATCTTCCTCAAGAGGCTGTGCCAGGTTCTCTGTGCCCTGGGTAGTCAGGTGACCTCGCTGGTGGTGAGTATGTTTTGCATTAGACATGAGCAATATCGAAGGCTCTGTACAGCACATAAAAAAAACATCTAAAATGTCAAGTTGGTATTTATTGCTTTAATATATTGTGTATTTTGTAATGGGTCTTTTGTCTGTATATTTCGAGAGCCTGACAACCGGATGTAGAATTTATGTGTAAGGTTAGGCCATTAAAAGCTCATTCTGATTCTGTATGTAACAGGTTCTGCCGGGCCCACCACAGCTGTCTGAGTACGGCTGTTGTGATAGGTAATAATGAATGAATCTGAATGAATCTGTTCTCAGGGTTCAGACGTGGCAGTTGAAACACCTGCGAACCTCAACAAGTACATGGAGGCCATGCTATCCTTTACCACACACCACAGTCAGGTGAGATGCTAAGTCTAATGCTTGCATACCGTTGTTGAGTCAATATGATTTGTATAGCCTTTATTATCAAAGCTTCAGTCTTAAAGGGCTACACATGCCATATTTTACAACGCTCCCCCAACCCTAAGCCCTCTAAACAGCTTTTTGGAGTTGTTGGTGCCTTTGGGCATCCTTGAACCAGATTCCCTAACGCCTACCTGCTTTCCATAGACCTATATCTGAATTCTCACTAAGTTGCTCTGCATGAAGGCATCTGCTGAATGGAAACTATGAGGCTGACATTGTGCTTCCTCTTCAGTTCTTGAAGTCGTCCACCCAGATCATGTGGGGAACCCTCTTCAGACACGAGATCCTGTCCAAGGTGCCGGTGGTCGTGGAGATGTCCTTAAAGTTCCTTAAAACGACTAGGACCAACTTGGTCAAGGTACAGATGGTCTGAATCAGTGCTACAATACCCCTGGTTTGCATCAATATGGAGAATAATTAGAAAATAACATGGATTATTCATCATTATGTAATTTAATTTAATATGGATTTTGGTTTTCTTCCTTCCAGACGGGCTTTCCCTCCAGGAATGACAGCCCGAGCTGTGAATACTCCCGAGTGGACTTTGACAGCGATGAGGAGTTCAGCTCTTTCTTCAACTGTAAGTATTGCTTTGGATTGCTCACAATTTGGGCAACTATTGGTAAACCGGCAATGATGCGTAATGCAACACTAATTAGTTCATTAGTTATCCAAATTAATCCTATTGAGTGTTGGCAATCACATTACATTGGCAATCACATTACAACAAAAAGTAATCAAAAAAACTGGCCAATCAACTGGCCAATGAAAGTAATCAATCGAATACTTTTATGGCCCATACAACGAGACATGGACGAATGTGTCTCGGATGCGGACAGGAAACATCGTACAATGACGTCAACAAATGACTTGACAAGATGGTCAACAACCAACAGACAACGTGCAACAAACAACAACAGTATCAGTGAAAAGAAAGGGGCAGCCAGGAAGCGATGTAAGACTTCCTGGTGTTTCCGCAGTGTTTCGCAGCCAGCAGGGAGAGGTGGTGAGGAGTGCCTGTCGCCTGGTGCCCATGGAGGCCTTGGAGGACGCCGCAGAGTGGTTACGCTATCAGCTGTCCAGTCCCATCCACACCGGGAACACCACAGGTACATGCCACCCTGTCCCGACTCCAGTGAGTTCTGGGCCCAGATAAGGGAGAGACCGGTCATCGTTATGTTTTCTATGCCAACTGCTAATTAGTCTTTTTAGCTGACACTTATATCCATAGTATTTACAGTTAAAAAATAGTTTTTGATGCTTTTGATCAATGAGCAGGTAGGGGTCACTGCTACAGGTAGAATGCAGACATTGAGGTCTCAACTTTTATCCCTCTGGCCCCTAAAGGATTTGCCCTTGTGCGAGACAATGCTTTTTGTTTTTACTGCTATGCTGGAATTGGTTGTGTACCGTCCCTCTGTGGTCGATGGCGGCGAGTGTGAAACTTGTTTATGTCTGCACTGTGGATTTCCCGGCGGACGAGATAAGATGGAGTCTTGCGGATATGCTGTCATTGACAGAAAAGTGCTTAGGAGTCGTTCTTTTTTTCTTCTTTTCTAAGTCCAGCTGCCTACTCAAATCAGGGACTTAGTCATGCCATGTAGATGAAACTGTTGTTATATATTTTTTTACGTAGCTCTTAATGACAAATGACTCACAAACTGCAATTTAATACTTCTCAGAAGTTTTACAATTTGATTCTCACTCTAACACTGACTCACTCTCTGTCTTGGTCTTTATCCCTCTATCTATCTCTCTTGCTCTTTCTATTGCCCCCCTCAGCTGAAGGGCTGTGCTCCATTCTCTCTCCATCAGTGGTCCAGTGGGATGCCATGACGGTCTTTACCGAGTGTGTTCTCGGTCAGACGTTCCGCAATCTCACGGGAGAGGTATCCATACTGTCTAAAACATAGCATAATCTATACAGAACGTGTACATACAACAATATGTACTTTTATTAATCCCATATTTGGATATTTGGAGTGTCATAGCAGTACCGGACAGTAATGGATATACAAATCAAAAGGATAATACATTTTTTGTAATATTAAGAAACAGAAAAACAACTAAATGTTGATGCCTACACATTTGATGATTTGTCATACATATTATTGTTTTCTCTATTCGGTGTGCCGCTATATTACGTTTTTAATGTCTCCTCCTCAATGACTGAAGTACTCATTTCATCTACTCCAAGTAGACTACAAACTATTGCAACATGGATGACTCGGTTGTACTGGTACACTAAAAGCCTGTCCACTTCTATTACTCTTCTGTCTCACCTCATGCAGAAGCTGCCTATCGACCAGGGCATTGAGCTCCTGCAGGCTGTGCTCAGCTATGAGACCAAAGACCCCCTCATCCTGTCCTGTGTGCTCACCAACATCTCTGCCCTCTTCCCCTTCGTGACACACAGACCCAACTTCCTGCCCCAGGTCCTCACCAAGGTCAGCTCAGCCAATCATATTCCTTGGATTCAGTGATTGCTTTTATGATTTTTTTTTGTGAGGAAGCAAATTACAATGACTTAATGTCATTAATGTGGGGGTAGGGGTTAGGCATTTTGCTCAAAGGTGCCTACATTGGGGAATCGAACCCAGGTCCTTTTTCGCTGGGAGTCAAACACTTCAGCCACTGCCCACTACACTATTCTGTTCCTTTTTTCTAGAATGTAAAATAATAATATAAGCCATATGTTGTTAACTTTGACCTAAAGTGCCATATAATTCTGGTGGGAAGAGAACCCCTAACCATGGCAGTGTTGGTACCACGCCCAACTTGAGACACACAGGCCCACTAATTGAGCATTCCATCATCATTGGGTCTAGTTTTAGCATTCAGCCCCGTAGGGCACACAGAGGAACAAATGTGTGTATTTTGTATTGAATGCGCTAACCAAGACCTGAAACCTTACTACTCCCCAGGTGTTTGCAGCGATCGTATTCGACATCCCTCAAGGTGACAGCAAGGTGAGGGCTCCTTTTTGTTCTGCGTGAATGAAATCGCCTCCTCACTTGTTAGGGTACAGTTAAACTAACTACAGTTGAACTGATTGACCTACCTCTCCAGGCGCCCCGGACCAGGGCTGTGAAGAACGTGAGGAGACACGCCTGCTCCTCAATCATTAAGATGTGCCGAGACTACTCCCCATTCATTCTGGTAAGATAACATCTGGGAGAGTATAATATTATGAGTTTTAAGTATTATGAGAATATGTTCTGCAATATGAATCGGCCATGTACGATTTATGGCAAGGCTGTGTTGATTTCAGAATGAAAGGTTAAGCTTATGCTAATATGGAACAAATCTCATATGGAACTATGCTTATGATTATATTGAACTATGTTAATGCAAATGCTAATACACTAATGGTAATATGGAACGATGCTAATGTTAACTAATGCTAATCTGTGCCATCTGTGAACACGTTTGTGATCCCCGGTGGATGTCTCTGCTCCTGCAGCCTTGCTTCGACATGCTCTACGACTACGTAAAGAAGCTGTTTGCTGACGAGGCGCTGCTGATGCAGATGGAGAAGTGCGCTCTGATGGAGGCGCTGGTGCTCATCGGGAACCAGTTCAAGGACTTTGCCAAACAGAAGGCCTTCTTGGAGGAGCTAATGGGCCCTGTGGTCGCACGCTGGACGTCCAACGAGACCAGCCAGTGAGTTTCTATTGTATTTTCTTTTATTTTGGGTAGGCAAGATACTTCTTATTCACATAGATATATTTTTGGTAGATTTCAATTATTTTGAATTTTTGAATTTATATATATTTTGTTAATTCCTGTACTTTCTCCTGTGACACTGTAATTTCCCCCCCGTCTGGGATATATAGCATCTTGGCTTATCTTGTATAAGTCTGATGGTATTTGCTATTCTCTGCACAAAGGTGAATTGTATTGTTATTTGTTTATGTGGCTATTATGACTAGGCCAATAGAGACACTCAAGATTGCTTTTTATTAAAGTAGAAAAGGAAATAAATCAAACTAGAAATGGTCCACCTGACCAACCTGTCAAGCTGTGATTCAAGAGCAGGACACAATTTGATTCTATGAAAATTCCCAGATGGCATCTAGCCACATCAATAATACAAGTGTATATATATTTAGTTGCTGATATCACACAACACCTTCTCACATGCTGTGCTCTACTCCCCCGTCGTTCTGTCAGTGTGCTGTCTGACGCGGCCCTCTTCCTGTCCTACGTGGGCGCTGATCAGGTCAGTGAACAGACCAAGGACACGGATGTGTGTGGAAACAACAGGGTGCAGGTAAGCCTAGCCGTTTGCACTCCATCTGTATTCATGTACAAGCCAACATGGAGGATGATGGCATTTAATGCATGCCTTTAACATAATTGCTTGTTTAATGTTTAAATTGTTTTGTTCTTGAAACCAAATCCTCTTTTTCCGCTTATCATATTTTTATTATAACATTTTGGTTGATCAACAACCCAAAATGAACAATGATGCCATTTCATGCATTTATTTGACATATTTGCTTTTAGAAAGATTTAAACGGCAAATGTTAAAATTTGCAGAATAAAGCATTTATCCCATATTATTAATTATATCCTTTCTGTTGCTGGAGGAGCCAAAATGGAGGAAGATACCATTGATGCATTTCATTTTGCATTCTCAATGTAGCATCTGTTGTACATTGTATACATACATGGTGTTCTTTTACTCCTGGCCCAGTTGAGTTACTGCCTGCAAGCCATGCTGGCGGTGGTGAAGAGGTCGCGCTGGCCGGCCGACTTGGGTGAGGCCACGGCCGGAGGCTTCTTGGTGGGCTGCAGCCCCTCTGGAGCCCCCCTCTTCGGGAACCCCTGCAGTAGCCTGGTGCTGGCCATGCTGCCCAACGTTCTCACCCTCATCAGGTAGGCTAACCTAGCTACCTTGGCTGACTGCTTCCGATGTGCTCATGTGTAAGCGGCTGTTCTGGTGAGGGGAGGGGTTCTGCTTGATTTATGATATTTATGATTCATTCGTTACTATTAACTCATTAAGCAGGTGCGTTTATCCAAAGGGATGTCAGATACATGTCAGTAAGGAGCAGGTAGGTGTTGGAGCATATTGTCTTGCCTACAGGTTAGCTGCGGATGTTGGAAAGTTAAAATCATGTTATTATTCCTCTGTCCTTCCTACGTTAGAACCCAAAACAACTTGTTCACCCCAGAGAACCTTGCCCGTCTCAATCCGAGCTACTCCAAGGCCTACGAGCTCATCGATGTGGAGAAGAATTGTGTTTTAGGTGAGTGGTTTGCTCTCCTAAACTAACCCTGAATCACTTTGTGATTTTAACTAATTATTTAAAAGGGCTCAATCAAAATAGCTTTAAGTAAATTTCATCAAAATGTAAAACTCTTTGACGCACTCGAATGCATAAGATAAGATGTACTTTATTAATCCCAGACAGCAAATACAAGCTCATTTAAGTTTGTATATTATTATGTTTTGTATTAAATTGAGATATGTTGTTGTACGTCTGCTCCTCCTTCAGTATATTTTGTGTATTTATTTGTAGGTCTTCCCCATCCGCTGATAGACATCTATGACACTCCCGTGTACAAGGGAAACCTGGAGAGGATGCAGGGATTCTTCTGTACGCTCTACGATAACTGGTAAAACTTATACTATACTAGTGCTGATGGGAGGAACCTAAAGGAATGGTTGATCTGTAACTATCGGTGCCAGAGAGCAAAAAGCTGGTATTTGCTTTCATTAGGCTATGACCAATAAATGTTTTTTTTATTTGCACTTGTGAGCTAATCCATTAATGTTTGCATTTCTATTGGTTGATGGACGAATCCGTTAATTGTTGCATTTCTATTGGTTGTCAGTTATCACATTCTGGGGAATGCCGGCTACTCACTGCAGAGGGACTTCTACACCATTGACGGATTGGCCGAAAAATTAGTGGGCTCTGCCTTCGTCTCCCTCGACCACGTGCCTGATCACAGATTCCGCCCAATCATTCATATCCTTACTTTTCAATGGCATGCCTTGTGATTTTTGCCAGTTGCAATTGTATTTTTCCATACTTTAATGATAAATGCTTGGTTGTAGAGTTATCAAGAGAGAAGGAGCAGAAAATAGTGGAAGCGAGCAAGATTTTAGATGCTAACAAATTACACTCAAATAATAGCTTGACAATCTTACCTACGGCCCCTTTGAAGAGGTTGGCTATTGGGATGTTTTGTTTTGGTAATGTACTGTACCTGTAGTCCTTAACTAGTTCTACGGTTGTTTGTGAAGCAGCTGGTGCTGTCCTGCCCTCATGAGTACTACGAAAGCCTACTCTGCCCCCTAGTGGGGCCGCTGTTCACCTACATGCTGCAGGTGCTTATCCTCACTCTTTCTACCAACCACTGAATGGTTGAATCAGTCCACATTGTTAACTGTGTCTTTGTGTCTGTACTGCAGAGGCTCAACGTCAAGTGGCAGCTCATTAACCAGAGGACCTCTTCCAAGTAAGTTGCTCTCCCAGGATTCTCTGTCCATCATGAATGTGTACGGATAGATTTTTCATTTATCTGAAGGGTGAAGATATAGAGGATTAGACAATAATAGGAATTTAAAGGAGGTTATTTTAAATCCCATTTAAAAACGACACCACTAAAAAATATCTATACACGTAATGAGTCGTAGAAATATACATAAAAAAAGTAAATGTAACTATTATTGACTTAACAGTTGTGGTAGACATTATTTACATTTAATACTTAAGCAGATGTTTTTATCCAACGTGAACAAGTGAGGCTGGAGACAATCAACTCAACTCAAAGCAAACAAAATTGAAGTAGCTACATGATTGACGGTATATGCTACGTTACTGAAACTAATTGTTTATTTGGTGGTCTAAGTGATTGGTGTCTGTCACTAATGCATGGTGTATCTCCTGGTTAGTGGGGAGGAGGAGGAGGAGGCGGTGTGTGAGGAAAGTCAGGTGACCCAGGAGATGCTGGAGGAGCAGCTGGTGAGACTGGTCACCAGAGAGGTGCTTGACCTTCTCAGTAAGTACAGCAGTTTTTATTTTACTACTAAAGTACGGTTTGTTGACTAGACGCAGAGCTGACTGAAGAGAGACTAGCTGAGGAAGTTGGCAAATATGTTAATGTGTAGAACGTATCAACATCTTCACGTTATGAAGACCCCCATGTCACTGAATTTGTAGCTAGAAACAATTCGGCGGCCTTTGCAATTCGACGAATAACGAATATTACATTATGAATATACCCTTCATAATGAAACTACTATTGGAAAAAGTGTAATAGTTAATTTGATGGATTTCACCAAGTACCAGTTGGAAAACAAATTATTGAAAGGGTACTACCAGAGTCTACCAGAGTTGCTGAAGAAAAGTCCCCACCACTCACTAATGGCCAAGCAATCAAATTTCAATCTCTTCTCCGACATTCCAATTTCCACCTATGGGTTTTCATCTTTCACTATTTTGGAGGGCGAGGAGTGCAAACATTTGCAGTATGTTTTGTATTCTTTGGACATTGCTGTCACACACTTCTGAAAACATAGCGCCTGCATGGCCTTTAAAAAGCACTATAAAGAACTGTACAATTGATTAATAGGTGTAGTTGTTGGTTTTAAATGCTGTCTGATATGATGCCTTTCTAAACAGATGTTATACTAATACGTAATACTTGTCCTATAAGCCTTAAATCTTTTAAGTTACTGAAATTTGCAAAACTATACCAACTGACGTGGGGTTTATGGGAAACACAAAGAAGAGTTATATTGGTATTTAAAATCCCTTCCCCTCCCCTTCTCCTAGCTGTGAGCTTTATTGCCAAGAGAGTGCACGAGCCCGCAGGCAACAAGGACGACGGAGAAGGTAGGTCACGTGGTAAAGGACTCACGGTCCTGCAGTTAGCGTTAACTTCCTGGTGGCTCTGTATGCTATGATTTGTTTTTTTTGCGGGCAGAAGAAGAGATGATGACGGACCTGGTGCAGACGGCGGTGTCCGGTCAGCCTGCGGAGGATCTGACTGAGCTGGGGAAGTGTATTCTCAAACACGAGGTGAGCATTTATCTCCTCACCACCCCTAGGGATGGGTACCGAAACCCGGTATGAAGCGGGGCCCGGGGCTGAAATATTAAATACCGTAGTATCGATAAGCTCCGACGTACCAGATGCTGCTATCGGTATTTGAGAAATTATGGAAATATATTTTCTTTTAATTTAGGATAGATAAAGGTTGCTAGTTATATACCTCGCATTAAGATGCATTTTCGCGATTGATGAAGCGTAATTTTAAAGTAAAGGTTCAACACATGGTTTATTCAGAGATACAAGGTTAAGGGGCATGCACTCTGGAGGTCGTTCTTGAAGCATTTGCAGGATCCGTGTAAATATTCAGTCTACTGGTATATTGGTGTGGGCGGAATGGTAAAGAAGCAACGCCTATAGTGTCTGACTTATCTCATACCCATAAAAGTTGATATGGTGTTGTGTTGACCACTCTGTGTAGGGGAAGAAACTAGTAAGAACTGGTGTTAGCACTACAAATATTTGGTCCAATGAGGTACTGATGTTAGCTTTAATATCGTGTGGTTTAATAAGGCATAGAATAAATTAATTTACATCACTATTCCAGAGTCACTCCCGAAATTAAAACAAAATGAAAAAGAGAAAACTCCCCCTGTCCGAGCCTGTCTTTTAAGTCGGGGGCGGGGCCCTCAGCTTTCTCTCACATGGAATAATTAAGGAAATATATTTTCTATTAATTTAGGTTAGATCAACCTTGCGATATTTATATCAGGGTTCCCCCAAAACAATGTAGGCTAAAAGTGGTGCTGTGCCTGTGCCACCATTCTCCTTTCCAACGCCACCCTGTTACATGTCATAAGCACCGGTGTGAGTGCATATTAGAAACAAGACCCACCGAAGTTTCAGTTTATACACACCCCTTCGAATGGGATAGCCTTATTAGAGTTTCAATTAAATCACACCACGCTTTTATAGGGTACTAATGCTAATCAAGAGCATGCGAGGAAAAAACACACTATTCTGTGTAACAATGTATGTGTTGTATATTGTCATTTATTTAATTGTGGAGTACAGTTAACGTTCTGGATGAACGATCGCCAGAAAAGGCAGATATGCTGATCTTCCTTCAGAAGGACTGTTAAAGTCACGCTTGAGGCCATTTTGCTAGCTGCATACATGCCCTATTCGTGTTGCTTTATGCCACTGTCTTTTTTTTTTTTTTGTTGCTGTTAATTGTTTATTGATTGATTTGTTTTTGTTCTACATTTTCCTTTTCACAATAGTATAGAATCTATAATAGTTATTTATTCGAAACATTATAAGCTGTTGCTGCTGAAGAAAGATGTCTTGTTCTTAATTTGTCAGTATTTTCTTCTGAAATAACCGATAAGAGTACCATTAAAGTACTGTATCGGTAAGGGTACTAGTGCTGTTAAAATCTTAACGATACCCATCCCTCCACAACAAGCTAAAGAGCACACCCCAAGCCTTAGGCCGAGAGCACCACATTACACCGGATCAATGTGTAAGATGCATCTTAAGCATCTTCCGTACACTAAGCCAACATTTTCCGCCACAGAAAATGCCCATCTTCCATTGCAGTGTGGACGGGCAAAACGCATGTTTCTGAAAACGATGACAAAATTGTCATCTGACGCAGACTTCAGTGGCCAAATAAAGAAGTCAGGACATGTCTTGACCACATGATGTGTGTCACAACAAGTAGTTTGGTACTCTGTTAAACTCGAGTTCAGCCGCTGGTCACTTCATACAGAGTTTTTTGTTTTGTTTTTTTAACCTCTTGCCCCCTTGCTCTGAAGGACATCTACATGAACCTGCTGACCATCTCGTTCGTGGCACTGTCATGGAAGGACACCAACATCTGCCACCGCACCGCCTCCATGATCTGCTGGAACTTACTCAGACAGGTAGCACAAGTCTAGACCAGTGAACTGTATCTATATATCCCTTAATCACAGTGACAGTCTCAAAGGGCTTCACTGGCCCAATATACGCCCCCCCC
>OOFG01019288.1:2872-17358 GCA_900323295.1 Molva molva
ACCTCGTGGTAACCTTGAGGTCCTGTGATTAGTGATGGCCTGTTGTCTCAAACGTGTGAATGCTCGACCCCTCACTCGGCCCCTGAGCGCTTTCGCATGCGTCACAGTCCTGTTTCTCTGAGATTAGCGCTAAGGGAGCTTGGGCCCTCACCTGGGGCCCCGAAGAATCTTACCTGTCAGTCAGTGAAATATCCCCATGACATACAGTATTATAAATGATACACTCTGCACCTTAAGTCAAAGTCAATCAGCAGTAAAACAAGGTAATTCTGCCCAGGGAAGTTTCTGTGACAAGGCAAGGGGATCTGCAACACACGTAGCAGTGGTAATAAAAAAAAGAAAAAAAGTTGTGGTATTCTGAATCTGAATTCACAATGGATCACTAATATAATTTAATATGATATTAGCAGTAATTACCGGTTGCCCATTTTTTGTACCGTGGCCCAATGTGTGTGCTTGTATTCAATTATACCATGGCTTGTTTCAGTTCCCTCAATTTGTACCTAATTTTGAATATTACACCAAAAAAAGGCATTTGGCAACTGACGCTATTTGTGTTCCAAGCTAAAGTGGCATTCGGAGAGGGGAATTAAAAGCATAACCAAAATAGTGTACCCCATTACATCTATTTGATTAACATGGTGACACCTTGGCTCAGGAACACCAGACACAGACATTGCACAAAAATGTCACATATGGTATTAGCTCAAGGGGGATGACAGCGTGGAGGAATAAGGGTGGAGGAAGAGAGTGGAGGAGCTCTGAGGAGAATAAAGGTGAGCCAGATGTGGGGGGGGCTGTGAGGAATAAACCAACCTGATAAACATAATGCATCCACAGCCGGGACTCAGGGGACCTGTTAGACTCTGTGTCACTGACACATTCTCAAGTCCCAGGAACGACACCGATGTTTGTGTGTGTGTGTGTGGGCTAAAAGGTCACTTGGGGACTTCAATTGGCTTGAGGGCCCTAAATAGGATGTACAAATTGTGACGTTGTCTGGATTCAGCCTTAACTGCTAATAGGTATTTTGACTAATCGCACTGGAAAGATGTGCTTCTTAACAATTGTAATTAGATATTCTAATATGAATATGTAACACTTTATAATCCATTAACAATGTACCGTTAACCTTGAATTATACTAATTAAATGTGAGTCGAAAGAAAAGTTGTGAATTACATTTTAAATGTTTTAATGTAACACTTTATTGACCAATCGGCCTACATAGTGCAATACACAGAGATCAATCATTGTTACTGATTGACTGTTCAATCAATAAGCAGGCTCTCAAATGGCCCTAAATGAACTTGAAAATTAAGTGAATACCCCTTAAAGCTCGACGTTAACACTCTCACGGTCCCCAGACTCTGAAAATATTCGAGTGAACGCATTAGAAACAGCTGAACTAGCAGCATTCATTGTTGCTGCAGCGCTTACAGGAAGACAACAATCATTAAGCACCTCATTTAAAGGGCTCCAGGTGTGTCTCGGACCAGATAAGCAAAACACAGCACAGTTAGAGCATTTACGGAGAGTCTAGCATGCAGGTGGCAGACTAATGCCGGTCCTGGTACTCACCTGGCAGCTGAACCATTAGAGAACACGCCACACCGTCTCTTAGCCTGCGGTCCCCTGTGGACGGCCCTCGCCAAACAGGTGTGAGACGGTGAAACCGTGATGGATCTCTTTAGGGTTGCCAGATTCCACTGGCAACAAGAAACAAGCCTGGTATGCGGTTCTCTGAGTAAGACAACAGGATTCCATGAATTCAATATGGTTACTTTGAGAGATTAAAGGGGCTAGCAAAACAGCACCCTGGCTAGCATGCTCTGTAATGAAGGTATGGAATAATGACTCACAAGGAACAAAGACTCATAATAACATTTCCATAATGCTAAGGAAATGTTCTTTGCCAAAGCAGACCAATACTAATTGTTTGGTGTGGTCTCTGTACGATTATTGTGCTGTTGATACTAGGACTAGCACTAAAATAAATAAAATGTTGATATTTATAAATGCACACAGATATGACTTATTGTAAACTGAAGTTATGAATATATCTGCATTTATTTATCTTCTTTTTTATCTTATTCTTTCTTCTACTTTTGTCATTTCCCATGGCACACACATCCTCCACCGCTCCCTAATTTATATATTAACCAAGGAGATAAAACCATTAATTAAGGATGAAAATGTGTACAAGTTCTCTGGTCGGTAGTCTCATTATAAACTAAATATTGGACCTTGTATCTATCACTGTTGCTATTTCGCAATAATAACCCTTGAAAATATATAAATAAGTTTCCAATAAACAAGTCCAAAAAAGAAGACAAAAAAAATGAGAATGAAAAACCAAATAAATCAACTGCACACCAAACAAACGTGACAAGAGCTTGCAGAAAAAGGCAGAGATAAATCCCCGTCATTCACCAGACATTTCTCATCCCAGAATAAGCACCGCTCTCCCACGAAAAAGCCCAACCACAAAGTGTAGACATAGCTGTATACACAAACCATTGCACATTAAGCTAAACTCAGAGTACATATCTGTATCTCCTCGCTAGATTCCACCCCAAAATAACCTAGCACGACACTCAAGAACATATTTCCATGTTGTTCCGACCATTTCCAACGGCATGTTGTGCTTTGATTGCTAGGCCGAAAGTACACAAGTTGTAAAAAGGGAGTGTGCAGTGGATATAAATGTTGTCATGATCCTGTGTGTAGGTGGTCGAAGATGGTCGATTGGTAGGTTAAATCAACGATGATTTTTGGTGTGTGTGCGTAATTAACATCTTTCACAGATTACAGGAACAAAACAAAACCAATCTAGTGTCATCCTTTCATTGCAATAAACATCCGTCACGCTCGGAAATTAATTCTGCTTGGACTTAAATGCAGCCGGAATATATCAAGGAATATAAATAGCTGAGAGAGAGGAGCAGCAAATGCTAAGACCTTGTGTGTTATGCTGCATGAGATTCATCACTGCTAGTAGATATTGTCCAGACCCCCCATAGCTCTAATTCTTTATCCTTGTCATCTCGGTAAACTGTTATTTAGTTCGGAAGGGATAATTCTATTCCCTTCACACAATCAATGAGACAGCACACAGTCCGGGGCAGCTGCACGCATCCTTTATCAAAGTAATTCTGTGCCTGTGATAGCTTAGGGTGTTTAAGTAATAGATTAATAAACTGCTGCAGATGAGACACGGCCATTGGTCTCGCAGAAAAGTAATCTTTGATGCTAGTGGATGAGGGCCATGACTGGTGTTTTGCTATTGGTTCATTTATGTGTGGTATGTCTTAGCAAATAATCTTTTGAAAGGCCTGCCTTGAATATTACATATAATAAATAGATTTTGGATTACGTTTTTAAATTAAATACAAATCAATGTGTTTCTTTGAACTAGGGATACAAGCAATACCAAAATATTATAATCAAATACACGGTTCAAATCTCAGCAAGTACTTGAGTAGCCTACTCGTTTTGTATGTGATATTTATTTAATTTCACAAAAAATGTCAGCGATAATTTCCATTAATTTACACATATATTTATGTCGGGCGTGTTTGTGTTCACATCAGAGCTTGACTGGTCACACAGTTTGTATCCTGCTTCTACCTGTTGTAGAGCTAGCACGATACACTAAACAGCGATTTTAATGTTATATCAACTAGGGACATTTTGAAATGTGCCATATCCAGTTGAATTGCATTTTAGAAAGGCTGTTGTTTAGGGCAGGGCAAGAAACATTGTCATTTGCGGATTGTCTAGAAATATTGACCAGCCATAGCTCTATAGAGAGCAGGGCTGCTAGCAGTCGGTTTGGCTTGGAAGCCCCGTCTCCTTGGCAGGTATAATCCCGTTAGACACGCGGGACTCATACTTGTGATCACGTCTTTAGTCCACTGTGTCACATCGCTAATTCAGAGCGTGAATATCTGTTGAATTTACAATATCCTTCTTACTTTAAAAAAAACGATGTTCAAATTGCATAAGCTGCATATGTGTGTTTTTTTGAATACTCCACCACAGCAGCTCTATCCTGCTATACATTTCACTTTAGGTTTTGATGTTGGGACATTCCTGGCAGGCAGTCATTATGTAAAACTTGTCGACCGCATAGGGAACTCTGCTTAGCCGGGCCAGCTACTAAAGGTTGGCGAACAAACCTATTTCACACAGCCTCTCAACAACAATGCATGACATGAGGACTTTTGACTATTTATTGATATATCATGCTCCAAAACTTTGCCAAAATACATATCAACATAATTGTATAGTGAATTTGTAAGATGTCGGAAAAATTACTACAAAAACTTTTTTTGTAATAGTTTCCTTGACGAGTACACATTTGCACCCCTACTTTGAACACTACCAGATTATTTAAATATAAGATATATATTGCTCAAAAAAAATAATATAATATAAAATAGGCATTATGAAGACAGCAGAACAAACTTTGGGAAGAATTTATTTCCAAGCTGTTGCACATCAATGCTAATTGCTCTAGGTTTGGAAGTTAACCAGCTTCCTCTACAACAAGTTTATTTTTCCCAACATGCATCATAATCATTAGCAGCACAACCAAAACATGTTTCCTCCAGATATGTCTTGGTAGTTGGTGGTGGAAGTATGATACCAGGTGAGACGGTGTGTGTGTGTGCGTGTGTGTGTGTGTGTGTGCGTGTGTGTGTGTGTGCGTGTGTGTGTGTGCGTGTGTGTGTGTGCGTGTGTGCGTGTGCGTGGGTGTGTGTGCGTGTGTGTGTGTGTGTGGGTGCGTGCATGTGTGTGTGTCTGTCTTGACTGGTCTCCATATCCGGGCTCTCTAATTTGCTCTGGTGGAGGCGGTATCACGTCCCATCACAGCAGTAGAACAATTATATCCAGGTGCAAGGATTTGATTCGACAAATTCTACCTGGATCATTCCAGCTTGCTCCGGCTCCCCCCGTTGCCTCGCTGTCTCTCTTCTGGGCCGGCTTTGAACAGATGCCCTTGAAAAGTCTGCAAACCCTCCCCACCACCACCACCACCACCATCCCCATCCACCAACCCACCACCACCCCCACACATGTGACTGTGGGACCTTGACTAAAAGCTGAAGCACTTCCAGAAAACTTGAAAGTCATGAACCATGTTGTCTATTATAATAATTGAAATGGCAGCAACTGGAAAAGATTCCCCCTGAATATTCCAGCAGATAATGGGACATGCTAATGAGCGTGGAATGGAGCCAATCAAATGATGAGGGACCGGAGAGGTGGGGAGAGAGATCCAGCATCCTTGCCAGAAGATAAAAAAACGTCAACTTGAAACATGTAGGGAGGTGGGCAGGCACGTAGGAGATGTGATGAATGTCGGCGTCTACTCGGAACAAGGAAGATTTGTGGGATCATTCAGTACAGCGCTCCTCCTGTCAAAGCAGCCGAGGCCAGGTTTGGGAGGGGGGAGGGGGGAGGGGGGGAGTTTGATTTGGGAACGAGCACCTGGCAGTCCGAGAGACGTCTCGCCCCGCGGTGTGTGCAAAGAAACTCCAGCTATGCCACGGCGAACTAGGAGCTCGTTACACTCTTCTCCAACACCTAAGTACTAAAAAAGATTGACACGGGCCGCATTAAGAATGAAATCATCCATCGCCGTTTTTGCTCGTCGGATGACACGTGAAAAGCCCCTTTCCCAGCGGTGTGCGGTACAGAGCCTGCTGAAGACATGCCCTGGTTTGATCTCTGGAAAGGCTTGGATGGCTTCATGTGGGAAAGGTATGAAGATATACAGCTGTACCGCTAAGGGAAGTGTGATGTGTGTTATGTGTTTGAAAAGGAATATGGGGCTGGAGTCGGAGCGCAAAACCAGTTATTTTCCTAGTCTGACGAATTGCCGGAAGTAGATAATTAAGAGAAAAGTAAATAACATCTTCCAAAAAACTGTTGTCCGTAAACATAACTTACATGTAATAACTCTGCAGGTGTCATTGGTTTGTTATTTCTACGTAATTGCGTTTTGCGGGAGTAGTCTGAAATACTAGCTATAGTATTTGGGAGTAAAGGAATGTGTTGTTATGATGTACAGCCAACTCCATCATCCTGATCGAGTACATTTCAATCTCGCAGACAGCTGATTGGATTTCCGTCAAAAAACTTCTGGTCTGGAGAACAAAATCCTGCTGCGAGTGAAATTGACTTAGGCTCGTATTCAGAGAGAGAAATATCAAGGGCATACAGTGGTATTGCACGCCGTCCCATGTCTCTCTGCAGCCCCAATGCTTTCCATGTGTTTTGTTTTCCAGCCCCTGCCCAAGAATGTTATACACGTGATGTCAACACTGTGAGGTTGAGCCTGGAGTCGGGAGAGTAAGAGCAAGAGAGAGCCAGAGAGAGCCAGAGAGAGCGAGAGAGAGCCAGCGAGAGCGAGAGAGAGCGAGAGAGAGCGAGAGAGGCACTTGAGATTGAAGCAGCGAAGCTCAAGCCAATGTTTTTATGTGTTCTATGAAAATGTTCTACGTTGATGTCGTACAGTGTATGAAGCGCCGTTATTCGGACCTCGAAACCACGGCCAAGAAGGCAATGACACCAGTGAAACAGGACATATGGTGCCCCGGAGTGTGTGTGTGTGTGTGTGGTTGTGTGTGTATGTTTGCCCCACACACATATACGCATGTGTAATATACTTGCTTGGAAAGAAATTGATCACAATATAAACAGAATTTTTGTTATAGCAACAACATCCCAACTTTGATTTCTTCATGGCATTGCATCAATAAAACCCCTTTGATGGACAGGACTTGTTATTCATATACCTAAACAACAACTACATTTGTACTCAGTACCCATTGAAAAAGAATGAAGTTCCATTCCCACTCCTAAGTTGACCAACCTCTCCCAGACCTTCAGGTTTATTTGATTCCTTCGCTCTGATCATCAAGCGTCCTGCTGTGTTACATCTACATTATTGCTCCACAGACACAGTTCAACTTTTTTTTACGAACCACATGCACGTGCAAAAATGTGAGGGAATTTATATGAGGATTAAAAAAAGGTATTAACACATACAGTATGGTAGGATTCAAATGTACTGATTATAACCTTTGTGGAATATGCAGTTAAACAGTGTATAAATGTAAAACGTTTACACCCTATGACATGGAAAGCATCATGACAGAAGTTCAGGTGGTAATGGGTTCCCAGTGGTGACCAGGTGGTCTTCAGTTTATCTGGTAAGGTTGGGGAAACATTTTAGCAGGTGATGTTCCATTTATTACCGAATGACATCACATTATTCTGCTGATTTGATTTGGTGTCATTTCAAGTTCACCTCGTTCAACCACGTTTGACATTGATGTATACATTTAGTTAAATGCAACTAACTAGTTGGTCTAATAACCCGGTGGCTTGCCAAAAAGCCGGCAAAATGCACTGCCGTAAACGTTTTAAATGTAAAAACAATACTGATAATACATAAGCTATAATGTATGGTTTCTACGATTTTCTCTTCGTATTGCTATCTCATTTTATTATTTATTATTTTTAATCGGATGTATATCTCTTACAAACAGGAAGTATTTGATTTTACACCAGGCAGCAGTACAAGTACTAAATACTTTCTACTTACTACCATCGACCTTTAACCCAGTGGGATGACCTTTAACCCGGTTGGATGAAGGTTCAACCGTTACATCATAGCTCTGTTTAACTAGGCAAGGGATCAAAACCCCAATACTACATAATACACACTCCAGGGCTATATTCAGCATGCAGGACCCCTTCATGCCATCACTGTTTGAGACATGCGGTGCTAGGAATTGCAATTCTAATTCAATTGCACTTATGAGTAACATGATTTAAATGTAATCCTGAAGCCTGACACAGTGTTTCTTTTTATAATTGAATTACTCCATTAATCAAAAATAACATTATGTGAACTGATTGAATTGAGAATGTTATGTAAATAACTCAACTGGTTTTGGAGCAACAACACATTACAATGTGTGTAGGTCTATACATAGAGTATGTGTGAATTTATAAATATATAGATAGCATATACTCATATTTATTTAGAACATTGTATCCCTCAAAAAGTTACACTAGATTATGTTAAAAGCACCCAATTGCTGTTTCTCAATGACGTCATTAAACCTTGTTGGCCAGACCTTAATATTTTTCATGGAAAAAAACGATTACAAATGTTTTAAAATCTTTCAAACAAATGATACTACTGTTTTGATTACACTGCATTTAGTAGTTGCAGTACCTTCCATATATCACTGTTTCTGCCAGATGTTCTTGGCTTATAATTGCTGCCAAGGATTGACAGAAACCTTTAACAAACTGAATATAATATTCTTCTCTACGTTCATTGCCAGTTCTTTCTTTTATTTTTCTGGAATGAGCCACTTAAGTCAATTTGACCCCATAAGTCATTTAAAAAACAACAGAGCAAATATACCCTGGTTTAACCACTAAGATGAAATATCTGCTGGGTAACAACCGCAAACTAATGGTTTGAATTTGAATCATACATTCATTTTTTGGAGAATCTTGCACTATGTGCTGAAAATACAACCGCCTAAACTACAGACTTCTCATGTGTGCTCTCTTCCTTTGTCTACTTTAAAACCTAAAAAAAAATATATAATCCTACTTACTAAACTGATATGTTCAGAAAGAGCTGTTCTGTCCTTCAGAAATATACAATGGAAGCCTTTATTAATTCAAAATGCTGTAAATTACATCCTGTCCTTTTTTATCATTAAAGGATGCATTCCGCCTGATTTCATATGATATAATGTCATGAAAAATCAAAGCAGGCTTTGATGTTTGTGTGGCATTGTCAGCATCCTTGTATGCTAACAGTATAACATCAAAAGGAAACTTAATTGACATAGAACAAAATACTATACATAACAAGTTAGTCAGGCTAACTATAGGCTAACCTGTATACCTTCATGATTAACACTGTTTGACTTGCTTCACATGAAGTTACATTTTTGGTACTTTGCAAACCTAAACTTTTGGCAAGATTTCCTCATTTGCCGATACTTAGCAACATCAACTTATCAACCGCACCGGCCACGGTTAATGGTCTAATTGCCATTGCAGGTGGAAAGGCAATTGGTGATTAATTAACGAGGGTGGAGAAGTAATGAATTGAGAACACCTGGGTACAACACGATTTCAGCCAATCATTATCAATCACACCAGTACAGAAGGACAGTTGTTAAGTACTCCGATATCAACTTCTCGTTAAGCATTGAATACCCACAATAGTATTTTGTTGATGAATCGAATTGCCAAAGAATCGACTGGTAAACCCTATCTGGTCATAAATGCTATGCTAAGCTAACACATTTTGTGCGAAGGTTTTTGCTCTGCGGTATGTAACTAGGTATATATTCACACAGCTGTAAATTACTGACATACAACAAAACCCTTTTCTCTGAAACTTCTGGTTTCATAAATATTTTTCATTTTACGATAGCAGTTAGTTTTCAGCTCATCGACTGTGAACTTAACCACATTTTCCTCTACATTGAGAAATATGGCATCAGGCAAGGACTGGAGTATCTTAAATATGTAATAGGCATTCGTTTGGTACGAACTGAAGATCATCTTTTCTTTCTCAGATACCCGGGGTCTCGAATGTGCGATACCTCAGTTACATTGCTTGTCCCGATATTGTGCCTTAACATACATTATATTAACGTTATATCGTCATGATGCTGTATCGTTTCAAAGGAAATCATATACTATTCACTAGCTAACACGGGGTGCTTTGGCTTGGACTTTTAAAAATACTACAGTATATTTTATATATATCAGGCTAAGAAAAAAATGCAAACCCAAACCTATTACACATATTTAATCTCTAATGTCTCTCATCAAGGTATTATTAACTAACATATGGATTAGTGTCACTTTTAAAGTTGGTATTGTTAGAAATACGGTATTTGTATTTCAATATTACATTACGTATATATATATATATTTTTTAATTTAATATATGGGTTTTTTTCAAAAATAAAGGCAGGTTGTCTCCATTTTGAATCACATCTATGTAAATAATTGAGTTCTCCTTATTTTGGCCTAAATACTTTACTCAGCACACCTGGTGTGTACAATGCACAAAATAAAATCCAGAGAGTACAAACACACACACACACACACGCACTCTCTCTCACACACACACACACACATACATACAAACACACGAGAACCCCGTGGTCGTGAGTCCTATAGGCCTACCGTTATGGCTGGTTGTGAGAAAACTCAAATTGTCTATATCGCATGTGTGTGTGTGTGTGTGTGTGTGTGTGTGTGTGCACCTATGTGCGTTCGGTGTGGAGGGGTGTGGGGTGGACAGCAACCCACACACACATACACACACATGCACGCACACACACACACACACACACAGACACACAATCAACAACACGTCCATAACTTTGTAAAACAAGCATCCACCGCATAGTTGTACAAATTCACCCTGGTATGAACAACACACCTTCCAGCTTTCTCTTGGCATGCTGCATCACTGGAGATGCCCGTCCTTCTGTGGGTCCTGCTGAGGCAGCTGGTCAGAAATATCAGAGCCAAATACAATGCAATCACAATACACTACATACCAACACCATGTCTGGCTTTCTCCAAATGTACTTTTAATGATCCTGCTCCTGTTTTTGCCAAAGTGCTTTGAGACCAAATGTCGACCATAACGGGTGAAACGCTCGCCAAAAAACAAATTAATCGTTCAGTTGTTGGAATTGTTGCAACGTATAAGAGTTTTGAAATCTGCAGGGGTTGTTTTTTTGGACACTGGTGGAAATACATTAATGTCCATCAGTCTCTTTTGTCTCTGGGTCCGTTCCACTGTCTCTCCTGTTAGAACGGGTTAATATGTAATGTTAATGTGTGTAATGTGATATTCGCAAGACAGCCGAGTGGTTGATGTTTGCTATGGTTGGTGAGGGTGGTTGCTGAAGCCGTTAAGTCAGGACATTCCAGTCCAGAGAAGTGTTTAGTAATGACAGCGTATTAAACATGTTGCTGTAGAAAATATTAGTGGCTGTCTGGAATCTTCTAGGATGCACGAATATGAATCTCCATGCCTCCCTCACATGCAGGCATGCACACCACACACACATGCATGCACTGTGCACGCACACACACACACACACACACACACACACACACACACACACACACACAACACACGCACACACATGAGATAACCAATCCACGTTTTTTTCATGCCCCATGCCAGGGGTGAGGGTAACACTCACACACACACACACACACACACACACACATATCCGTGAAAGCACACACACATTTGCGTGCATGCACACACATGCACACAGACAGAATTGGAAGCAAATGCATCTCAAAATAGTGAGACAAAAAACACTGCATTAAAAGAAATGTTAGCAACAACAAAAAAACACTGCCTTATTTGTATTACATGTTTGAAAATCGTATTAAATTCGGTATATTCCATTTAGAGGGTGTACTTTATTGAGGAAGTCTGTAATCGTTGAGCTGTAATGTTGGAAACTATCTGGAATTGGCCACCACAACCTCTCGTCTCTTTGTAAAATAAAATACAATAATTTGATCTAGCACGCAAACAGTGGCGAAAACAACGGTAGTCTGTTATGTATCACTGTGTCCTCGAGGTGTAGCAAGGAGCAAGGAATTGATCCGTCAGTGAATGATCGGTAGAGAAGGGTGAACTTTTCAGGGAAGACTTGTTGTCAGGAGATCCATCAAATAATTAATTATAAAGGCCGTTTGTTCTCCATTACGATTATGCAATCTTATTTTAGTGACTTCCTCCTCCCTCTGACTAGAATTAATAGGCGTTAAATTATGATTCGTTACATGGGCCTATCAGCAACATCAGACTCAGAGGATCATGCCATTGGTTTAAATATGCCCTTTGTGCACCAAAGCAAAGTTAGGGCCGTTAAGGCTAAACACAACGTTCAAATGAATGCAATATTTTTAAATATTTTTTCTTCTTTACCGCAAACTATTTATAGTGAACCACACATTAATAATGACGCTGGCAACCAAATCTATGCAAAAAAATGATAAATATAATTGAATCCACTTTACAATCTGCAATAGGCCTACAATAATACAATGTTTTAGGCTGTTGAATAGATCTTAATGAATGTTATTTGATGTGCGGATAGTCTACAATAGCCTACATAAATTAAAAAAGAGACAGCTAGAACGCTTAAGAGTCGTTATCAAGCTATTATGCTTTACGGACGTCAAATTGCGTTAAAAACATCGAATTACCCAGCCAAGGCTGCTACCGTAGATAGGTAGGTCTATGGTCTTAGCCACAATCCATTAAAAGATCGTTATTATACGTTAAGGCAACCGTATAGTCTATAATTAATTAGCGCGCCCAGTAAATTCAATGAAAACAACCTTTCGCTCGTAGAGTAGCCTAAAGTAGATGTTTTGCTGAGACTCTGACTTCATTGGACAGGGACTATATTGTCTAAGCAAGGCTGTAGAGGTGTGAACATCCCAGCGAGAAGTCTAACCTTGTCACAAAGAGCTAATTGGGATGGCCTCATTTAGCGACGCGTCAAGGGGACGCGACGCGACAACACAATGTCAGCGACTCCACAAATCTTTTGCTCCCTCCACTTTAATAGCATGTCATAGACTATAACTGATACGGTAGAGGTTGCCGGGGAACCTCTGTTTTCACCATAACGACCATTCCTTCCCGCAGCACAAGCGTGGGAAGGCAAATCCTATAATTTGTTTCCCCTATTCGATCATTCGTGCCCTTTGCAGCCTATACCTGCCTCGTGCAGGAGAGTCGATGTTTCATGTAACAAGCCTACTTTTGTTCCGATAGCGCACTGTATCCTACCTCAAGGTGAAGCAGTTATGCCAGTCACATCGCAATATTGCTCGGTCAAATGTAGGCCATATCCGAATACACCTGACGTTTTCTATTTAAATTCCTTTATATGCAAGTAAGGTGATACATTCATTAAATTAGAAGTGCTCTATATTACACTATTAATAGGCCTTATATAACAAAATATTAAAAAACAATGTCCAGGCCGATGTCTATGTTTTATTTAGGCTACCAGTCTCTGATTCATAACCTTCAGAACATTTTTGAGGTTATAGTTTAATTTGGAACTAAGGCATTATGCAATAAGTTATTGTGGGTCGATGTTATCAAATGTACCGGTTAGGTCTACTAAACAAATAGCGGAAATGAAATGATCACAAGGTTGTAAAAGTGAAGGAACTGCAGTGTTTGGGAACCTATAAGCTTACACGGGTCTTGTTGGAAGTCGTTTACGTATCAAGTCCCCACGCACCCCTCTTTGGCAAACAAAAGGGAAAGAAAAACATTTGATATAAAAATCATAATAATGCAGTAACAAACTAACAGCTACGGTTGCCCTACTTTCTATGGCGTTGGAAGGCATAAATAAACTTGAATGTCTACCGTGGTAACCAACGGATACACACCAGCGTCAGGCTCCGTTGACTGGCTACAAGTGCTGGTAATAAATATTCATGGAAGTGGCGCCTGCGCTTCTCTCCCTTCGAGGAGTTTGCCGCTTGTAGCCCCTTGCCGTGCGAATGGGATTAAAACAAACGTTTTTGGAGACGTTGTTTAATTGTGTCGCTTAATTTGCCAAGCTACATGACATCGGGGTAATAGGCATTGTGTAATTTGCCCTACGACATATATTTACTTTTAATACATATAAAATAGGCTTATGTGTAGCCTCTAATGTTATATTGCCTAATGCAATATTTTAAAACAATGGCTACCAAAACAGGCCTATAAAAGAGGCAGTACTTTTGTTCGTTATAATGTAATAGTGCAAGTGAAAGAAGGCCTATAATGTTCGCTGTTTTTATTGGTTTAATTTGTATAAAATTTCGACAAACAGGGTGAGCTCTGACCCTATTCCATGGTCGTTACAATAGCCTACACCTAGACTGTAAGCGCCTATACGTTTGGCGTGTTTTATTTTAGCAGCCTATGGCTGTGTAAATGTTGTTTTGATAGGTATCATTTAAGGAATGCCTGCTAAAAGTAGGGTATGCCTACTTGCCAAATCATTTGACTGCATGGCTGACGACGCATCAGCATCATAGAACCTAGACAGATAGTGTTAAATAGAGTCGAAAAAGTCATTTTATTGCTACCGTTCATTTATATCAGAACTTAATAGTCCATGAAAGCGAAATATGAACACATTTCAATGCCTTTCAACAAATCACCTTAGATAGTTGAAGTTATGAATTATTGCTGATGCATTCGGCAGAGACGCTCACAAACACCCGCGCGCACACAAACGCTCCGGCGCGCACGAGCTTATACCCTCAAACTATTTTAAGCACACACACACACACACACACACACACACACACACACACACATACACACAAACGAGAGCCCCGGGGTCGTGTATCCTATAGGCCTAC
>OOFG01019528.1:1747-26196 GCA_900323295.1 Molva molva
GGGGCCTGTCTCCCTCCCTCCCTCCCTTGACCCCCCCATTAATAAGGACCTCATGATAATTAAGGGCATCTATAAACATTGGCCACTGGTCTGTGTGTTTAGTGCATGGGGTCCGACAACACATTAAATACAGGGTCAAACATTAGGGTTAGAGGACCTTTATAACCTTAACCAAATTATAACAAAGGCCGGGTAAGGGATAAACCCAAAGTTATCATTACCACTAAGGTAACAAGAGGTATGTGAAGACAGACGTTTCTTTTAAAGCACTGTATTGTATTTTGACATCTGTGGAGCCAATAGGAAGTGTAAGTAAACAACCCATTCACATAATCACATTCAGCAGCACAAACAATGCCCAGGACTTGATAGTACCGAAGATAAGCGTGCCTTTTGACTTCTTACTACTACTCATTAGAAAAGTAAAATGGAGCCAAAATATCTGCTGTGACTTTAACACAATTGACATAATATGGGTTAAAGTGCACGAGTGAACAAATAAGTAAGCAAATAAAGGCTAGGTAAAAAAGGGCTGTATTTTCCATACTTTACTTAGTTGGTCTTTCAATACCTTGAGCTCTTTGTTTTTGAGCACCTTTGAACAAAGGAGTGATGCATTTTGTTCTTAAATGCAAGTCTTTCCAGAGAGCAAAAGAAAAAAAGAATTATCAGGGCCTTAATACACCAAAGCAATGGTTTGCATGCTCAACCATCACAACTTAAACTTTGCATTGAGGGTATGACAAAATCAAATATATAAGCCAATATGGTTCAAAGCATACTGAATTATATACAAGGACTATGCAAATGTAGGTCTATTTGAAGTCTCTGCACATTCCATGTTACGTAATGGCAGGGCACCTATTCTAGAGCAGGAATGAGTTTAATAATAACACTGACACACAGATTGAGAGAGACCAAAAGAGAGAAAGAGACCGTGAGAGACACTTATGTGACTCTCTCTGGCTATGAGGGATTGAATGTGGATGGTTATTATGGTTGTCTGAAAGGTTACAAACTGTACAGGTTGTGAAAGTCAGGAATACAGCTAATGAGAAGCAATTGCAATTATTTTTGTCCCCAGTGATTTTGTTACATTTTAGTTAGTCTCTGTGCAACAGGTGTATTGCTCATCTCACAAAATCAACAGCTTTCCCTACAGACCTACAGTTTCTCCTCAATGACCAGCTGCTGTTGTTTTCTTGTTAAACATTATAGTCAAACAGCTTTTTGTAGAATATTGGCAACTTTAGCGCTGTACCCCAAAATTCCACCAGGCAAATCAATCATTGTTACAATATATACACTCCGTAATAAAGCGTACTTGGCGTTCTCGTCAAATGTTATGGATGGATTTGGCATACTGTCAACTCAACTTGCTTCTGAAACACAAGTTACCGAATTGGCGTTTAAATTGTGACAATTATATGATAATGAACCATGATTCGTTGAATAATCGCATTGACTAGCAAATCCGATACTTTTATTTTATAAAAAGAAATCTGAATAAACAATGTCAAATTTGCTAGCTCCATCTAGTTCATAACGTTCTATAAAAAGTAAACCCATAACATGACCCATAACAACATAGCCATTATTTGAATGTTGAGTATAGTTTTCCATTCAAAGTAAACATATGACCTCACCCTGGTCAAACAAGTTTAATTAATGCATGGGCTTCATTCATCAGCCCCACCCCTAAAGAAAACATGAAATCGAAACTAGCTTTCTCTATCGTCCGTTTTCCTATCAAACAACAGCTTTTTTTAAAAGACATCACCTAGACTTGGCAGACAGGTATAAGGTTCCGACCCCCAATAACTGCGATGACAAACCTAACTTATCGTGTCCATCTATGCACTTTGACTACGCCAACGCCTTGTCCGGCCCCAACATCCTGTCTTTGAAATGTGTCATATTCATGCAGCAAGCATGCCATTTCACTCTCATTTCAGTCTTTAAAAATAAGAACTGAGAGTGGACAAGAGCTCCACATGACCTGCACACTGCTGGGTACTCCAGCAGACATATCCAGCTAACCACTGACTATAAAACAGAAACTAGACCTGGAAAATGTATTTACCGTGATAACATTTTCTGATGCCATTAGACTATTTCAGCTCAGAGTTCCAGAAGCAATGGATGCATCTACCTTTCATTGAATCCACGCAACATTCTTTGTTATTCATGGAAGGCATGAACTATTTCTGACTTATGATAAGGTTTTGTTTTCTTTTATTTTAATATCCTTTCATGTCCATTTGGGAATAAAAAAAATCATAAATAGGGTAAATAGGACCAAATCACTAACACTACTTTGTGAAGTGTTGATTACGGAACTATTTTACTTGCCTTGTGTTCCAGGACACAAACTTCAGTATGATTCTTACTTACAGAAGGTTGCGTCAATTACATTCTTTTTTTAACTTTTCAGACATTTACATACATGTCAGTCCAAATTTTAAAAACATGAATAATACCTGCATGTGTGATCATGGATCAATTTTAAAATCAACCAATGTTAGCACAGATCGAAAATAGTGTTAGCAAACCACCACCCACAGATTTTTCAACCATGAAAAAATAGAAGCTGAGCATATCCATAAACATGAGGATGGCATTATGATTGTGATTAGGTCGTTTTGGATTGTCTCTAATGTATATGGACGAGCTGGGTCATCGGACTAGGAGCGCAACCTCAGTCCATTGTCTTAAAGAAGTAATTTGATGCGATACGTCACAGGCCAACTTGAAGGATCAAATGCATGTAATACAATCGGGCTGACCCAACCACCTCTGCTCCTCTTCACTTGCTTTCACTGATGTTATCAAATGCTCGTTTTCTTGCCCCACGTTTAGAGATCATTAAAAATGCATAGTCTAACAAGCCATGCTGTCTTCTGGTTACCCAGAAGACCATTAAGTTCACTGTTGAATGGAGTTAAGGTGACACTGAGTGTTTGCTTATGCCTCACCCTTCCCTTAAATAAATTAAGTCATTATTGTAAAGTAATTTGGTTCAATTAAATGTGTGGATGTTTTTGCAGCATGATAAAATCGAGCATGTGTGTATAGCAAAATATATGTTGATGTCTGTTTCACATTCACACTGTATAAAAACCCAACACCAAATTAAAATCACATTTTGAATGGAAATGATTATGACCCAACTGAGTATGCCTAAATAACCGCCTGGCTCCATGGATGTAAAATCCTGTTCTATTTTTAGTCACTATTATGCTGCTTTCATAGAAGAACCCATCTGATTGGTTTAGTTGTGTAATTTAGCTAAATGGAAAAAGAGATCCCAGATCAAACAGGTAGCAGCATGTGATTGCTCAACAACTACTAGATACACAATGAATAAACATGAATCGCAGCTTTGCTCCCTTCAGTTTTCAGCTCATTAAATAACACTTTCCAGGGCTCATCAAACAGGGCCGCAGTGTGTTGTAACATCTCCATCAATGGAGCTGCATAATAGTTTGCATAGGAGGAGCTACTGAACTCCACTGGCAACAAATAGGTTGTTAATTTGTTAATTAATCTTGATTTATTCCACTGGATGGCGCTTTACAATGTCCTCAAAAAGGAAACATCTTGAATTATTGATTTCCTTATTATATTCAATTTGCAGTTTTTTGCTAAAAATAAACCAAATAATCCACCAGCTTCCAGTGAGTTTCAGAATAGATTGTACGATTATTTTACTTGTTTTAAAAGCTTTGTATGGCCTTGCCTCCAATTATATAATTAGGACAGGAAGATAACAGGCAAAGAGGGAGGGTGGCTCAAAGGAAGTCGAGACCATTTTAAAGCAAAGACTTGAAACTTACCTTTATCGCCATGCTTTTACATTTTTATTTCATCACTTTTGTTTACTTGGTTATTTCCTGTATTTTTCTTAACTTTAAAGTTTTGCAATGTAAAAACCACTACAACATTTTGTCTGAAATGTGCTTTACAGTAAAGTTTAATTAAATGAATGAACAGAGCCGGTTTCATATCCATCCATGATGGTGTATTATAATAACTCTTAAAATCGTAATAAAATCTCCAGGGATATGTTTCTCTTTTCTGGGTGACCGAGCTGCTGTCAATCCTAACACATGTCATGTATGGAAATGACATTGGTTAGGGGTCATGTTTGCATACCTGGTTTAAGCTAACGTCCCTTTTGATAGTTTTTAAGAGTCTGGAATCTAGGCTGTTCATGAAGGAAACGGGTAGTGTGTGCTGTGCTGTTTTGGCCAGAGCGTTCCAAATGATTGCAGTCCCCACACTACTGCAACAAACCTCTTGAGAATTGGCATAACATGTTGTTGTCTGTGAGGTTAAGATTACGATGGTGTATTTGCAAGATTTTCCAATGTACAACAATACACTGGGAAACTATTACATGGAAATTAACAAATAGATGTTCCAGTGTTCCATATGCCACAAATAACCAATATTCACATATAAATCCCAGGCCTAGATTGCTCTATTTGGCACAGCCTCAGGAAAGTACATTAAATATATGATTGCAACGAATAAACAAGTCAATATTTTCAGATTTAACAGCAAACAACAACATTCAAACTATGCTTAATATAAACTATCAATACGCCCCTAGTGGCTACAGTGGGACTAAAACAGACAAAGCCAGGCTGATTTAAGAGCTGGCCTTGATGTGGCCAGAAACTAAGCCAGCTCCCATCTGCTGACTCCGAGTGTGTAAAATGGAAAACCAGAACGTGTAACAGTAAATGGACACTGCGTTTACTCTATAGAGCATTTATTGAGCCGCTAAAGAACAACAATTTACACAGACACCATCATAAACCCGGAGGTACATGGCCGTCAGCCTAATCTCACATCTACATTAAGGACACTTAACATATTAAATCAGAGATGTTGAGTCATTAGTTGGGATATGGGGGGTGGAGCTGTGGAGCCAGGATTCTGTGTAGTGTGCCGCTTAGAGATTTGGCATTTTGTTCCACGGAAAGTCACAAGAACACTTTGAAAATGATTGTGCATCCAACTGAGCAAAGACAACCTGATGCCTAATCCAATCCTTTTAAGTGTGAAATATTTAATATCAGAGAAATCAACTGAGGCTTTCAGTCTGTGACGTATCGAAATCCAACCATGAGACAACCAAAATGCACAAATAAATTGCTGGATTTCATAGTTTCATTTATGCATTCTTAAGAAAATAATAAAGGAAGAAGCAAAATGCAAAAAAATGTGCTGCTGGTACAAGAATCGGTTATCTTTGCATCTACCGATTATAATGACATTAAATTGGTATTAGCCCCTTGAAGGCGTGGTCGGAGCATCCCGAGATCCCAGCTAAACTGTTGTAATTCCTCTAGGCCATGCAAAAGATGCTTGCTGAAAGAATCGTTAATCCGTTTCAAAGCGGAACCCCAGGTTCATCCATTTAATCCCAACAAGCAGCTGTGCTTAACATCTGGCTGTCTCCAAGGCGGTTTATACAGAAAAAAAAGCACTAACGTGGTTTAAGTACAAAAATACGTGGAAAATGGACAGGAAGAGAGAGAAAGAGAGCAAGAGAGAAAAAAAAAACGTGGTAACTATTCATTAGAACATTACTTTTGTCGCAAAAAGAGAACGTCCCTTCTGGCAAAAGACCTGTTCTGGGACTTTGCACATCTCCCATTATTCTGCAGCCAGCTGTCCCCAGAAAACCCAAGGCGCTGGCTCCGTTTAAACTCAAATACATTTTGACACACCCTGTAAGCTGCACATCTCCGCTCCGTCAAAGCCACTCAGTGCTCCCACGTAGGCACATTCTGCCTCCTGCTATCCAAACACAGTCTGAATCACCCGCTAGGAAAGATGACTACAGGCGTGGGTAGTCCTCACCTAACCAACGTCTGTGGTACCCAGGAAGAGTAGAGGATACACATTTAAAAATAAGCCAACTGAGGTACATGAACTACCAGTTGAGGCATGCCCTATTTATCTTCAGCTTGCTTTCTTTACTAAATGAGGCCATCCCTTTTCTATCTTAAGGTGTCGGTTACGAGGCCCAAGGATCTGAAGGAGCGTTTGCTTACATGCACTCAGTATGATGGTTTGCTAGGATACTGAAGTCCTGCCGTTTTTTTTAAATAGTTGAACCCCCAATAAATGAACCTCCCCGAAATCATTTGAAACTACCAAGTGTGCTCAGTAGAGCATGTACTTCTGCCAAGGCCAGCTACAAGAAGGCCCACTTCGGTACCACTTATATAGATATGTAATGGCCTTTTCACTTCTCAAAACAGACTGCGGAGATTCTGGAGCAGCCATTGGAAATGCCATACTCAGGTCTAATAAGGTTAACCATTTGATTTGTGTGTTGAAAAAAAGATCTAGCCCATGAAAAGTGCCATATATTCAGCTAATTCCAAATAAGTACTGCTTGAAAGTCATCAATACAAGTCATTCCTGTAGGACAGCTCAGCCAATTTACATTAAGGGATGATATTGTTTGCACTAGGTAGCGCTCCTAGTATCTAATTAAATGACTGAAGCTAGCCATGTGAGTATCAACAAACCCGTCCGGGATAAATGGCTGCTCTGTGTTTTTATTCATGGTGCCAGAACGGAGGGGGGACAGGTGAGAGCTCCGCTTACCTTTCACCTGAGCCACGGTAGGCACAGCATCCAGAAGCCTCTGCCGAAGCGTCCAGTCTCACCTGGAGAGAGAGCGAGAGAGAGTTTCACGTTTACTCGTACAGAATACAAAAGGGTGGTCCAAATGAATCAACATAGTCCACAGAAAAATTGCCTCTCTGATAAATAGGCAATGTGTGTTTAAGCTTATTCCACCCCTACAAATGCCACCCATGTCCAATGTCAATAAGCCAAGAGAAAAAACAAAAACAAAGTAAAACGATAAATTAATTACCATGCTGAACAATCAAAAATCCATCAGAATAACCGATGGTTGAAACAATCGTTCTTGGCAGCCCGTCGGATGCATAGATCGACATAGACTCATGGATGTCTGTCCCTCCCCTCTCTTGTCACACCACCAGGGACTGTGATGAGGAGGGAGGGGCACTGTTCAGCTACTGTCGTGAACCCGACCAAGGGGCAGCCAACATCCCTCTGGAGCCACACCGAGAGGCTGTTTACGTGGCCTCACATCCGTGCACACTCCACCCCAACACTCAACCACTGTTCAAAAAGAGTCCTGGTGCCACTGACAGCTCCTGAACGGCACTTGGTTCTGATACAAGAGAGCATAGTAGTCTACTCCGAGTGAGCAATGTTTACAGTCAATACCTTTATGGTTTAGAATGTCACCTTACGCAACACACACACGGCTGCACACACCAAGTTAAGTCCCTTTTTCTTGTTTGAGAGAATTGCATTGACAAGGGTGTTAAAGACCAGAGTCATCAACAACCGTTCTTCCATAATATGACACATTAAGGAACAGTTAAAAAGGATTAGGGTGTGGTTAAACATAGGAGGGATCAGAGGGATGTCTATTGATATTTAGGATTTGCAAAACCTGTAGTAAAGTATGCCTAATTGCATAAGCGCTTGGCTCTTGGGATCATTATCGTTCATGTTTTGTGTTGTCAATCACAGAAATAGGTTATTTTGTAGATTTGATGGTGTTCAATACAGCCCAAAATACACTAAGAACTCATGGTTTGTTGCGTATTAGTATCATAACTAAGCATGAAAACAAGCAACAGCAGGGCGTGTCTCCTGAACCTTTAGTAGCGTTTCCATGACGGAGTAATGCTATGTGTCAACATAAAGTAGCCTGAATAGCTTATCCAAACACCAGTCGAGGAGGAAGTGTTCAGGCGGGAGCAGTGACTAGGCTTGAAGCGGTGAATAAGTCTGTTCCTTTAAATCCCACCGCAGTGCCAAGGAAAAAGGCCTGTAGTACATCTAACCTAAATAAGAAGTGAAGTGAAAGAGATTCCCTGATCTAACAGCACTGAGAGGCAGGGAGAGAATCAGAGTGAGGGATCAGGCAGGAAACAGAACAGAAAGAGATTATAAAAACGTTGAAGTGAAAGAAGAAATTACATACAGTAAATGAAGACATTGACCAAAAAAACATGTCTTTAAGCAGGTCTGATGAGGACACATTTTATGGAGTGGGAGAATGAGCCAGCATGCAAACAGCAGGAGAAATAAGAGTAAAGGTCTAAAACGTAATAATTGACCACAATGTAATAAAGCAGTGTTGCCATCATAAATGAGGCTGTGATCCTGGCTGACTGCAGGTCCAGTAATTTGAGAGCCCATTAGGAAATGAAGGGCTGGTCGAGGCAGATCATTGTAGTCATGGGACTAGGAACAAACTACGTCATATTCTGGGTCAACATGTCTTCCCATATTCGCCTAGATATTAGCTTGACATACATTAAAGCTGCTGTAGGTTAGATTTGAGAGTTGTAAAGAAAGAACAGAAAAAAGCAGGATTTTGAAACTGATCAACCCAAAAAAGTCTGCTCCTTCTGTTCCCTACATTTCTCTGCCATTGAGAAGTGTTGCCATCCCGCATCCGAGATTGACAAGGCAAAATGGATTGCCAGAACCAATAAGGGAAGAAATGCACTGACGTTTTGTTGAATTTTCCTAGTTGACTCCAATTCGCCAGTTCAATATGATTCATTGATTCGTTATAACTCCGTAAAATATAAATGTGTATTATTTACTTGTGGTGATTCATATTGTGGGTTACATACAATCAATTGCATACGGAACAAGACTTAGAAAGTTAGCTCATTCAGATAGCCTTCTTTTTCTAGATCACCCGTAAAGTTTTTTTATTTTATGTTTGGATCTCTTGTTAGATCCAACATGAAATGTCTTCTCATTAACCATTACTACTCATGTCATGATTATTTTCTCTTTCTCATGAAAAATATGTAATGAAATTCCTGTTTCTTGGCTGTCCAAATTATGATTGGGCTATTCAAATTTAAGGGCACAGCCGATTCATTTCTGTATATGATAAAGTGAATATGAACAGTATTGTCAACATTTGCATGTCCACTTTGTTGCAGTAAATGGCCATATATCTCCATGTTTGAATCTTTGACTTTAAACTAAAACAAATCCCAAAAAATACCACAGTTTACCAGACATGCGTAAGACATTAGTGATTCTAATTAATGAGGAAGATTGAGGTTCGCAGCTGAATCAACCTAAGCAAAATGAGACACAAATTACCCAAGCCACAAATAACAAGATACTAAAACAGCTCAACACAGACATAGGCGACAGACATTGCCCTGATTACGGTTCTCCTTTGACTTCTGAAGGAACAGAGTCCTTTAAAGTCAAGTATCTCATCAGCTATCTACTCCACCTCCATGTTCCTCATTCCTATCTATGATCTATAAAAACCCTTGGCTTGATGGAATCACTTCAGCAGCTCCCAGGTGGGTGTAGCATGTAGCATCGTTGAAGTTGGTTGCTAACAATTGACATCCGAAAGTAAGTAGGGGAATGTAATAGACAGTGGGGTTTGTACTATTTTCTAACCCTAACCCTTGAATATGATTTGGGAAAAGAATAAAAAATAATTAGCCATGGGGCTTGTTTAGCTTGGTCAGGCACTACTATCAGCAATTTATGATATACTAGTTATAGAGTATGCACATGTTAGTTTGTTTCATCATCTTCACATCATAAAGTACCAGATGCCGCTGAATTTTTGACTTTGAGCGGACTATACTCAGAATCACTGATGAGGAAGTGTACCTATGCCGTAGGTGTTTACTCAGAGGTAGAATTCCCCTTCCCATTCACATTTATTTGACAAAAGTAGAATTGGAAAAGAAAGACAATATTTGACAATGGAACATCCAGTTCCATTCCAGTAGGAAAAAACCTGATTCGCACCAAGGCCATCAACCAACGAAGAAACTGCTCTAAACCATGTGACTAAATGTAAGCAAACTTAGACAAAACATAAGATGTTCCTGTCAAAAATCTGTTAACTACAATGACAACTAGATGGTGCATTTTCCAAAGACGTGTGGATGCAATCTGAGCCCATTATCCAGCTTACAAACTAAGAAGCGCACATGGGAGACGGCATGGTTTTGCATGTTATATAGCATACCTGTGATGTACTTGTACACTAGCACATGTGTCAATAGTGTAGCATGCTAATGGGCTTTGTGCCAGCATAATAATGCATGCTAGCTACCACGCTAAAGAAAGCTAGCAGGCTGACCCATGCTATTGTGCCCTTTAAATTCAGGAACATTTGGGGATTTTCCTGAATTTGCAAAATGCATAATTTTCGTAATACTAACCTTAAGCCTGTTTGGAATTTACGAAATAAAAATAAACTGGACAACTGGTTTGCTTGAATTACGGTTCTACTTTTCAAAGTGCATAGACAGAGAGTCATCAGGGTTTGAAAATACATCCACAACGAGGATTCTGGAAATAAACTACCCAATCAGCAAACAAACCCATTTGTGTTTAAACTAGGGCTGGTGGATATGGCCAAAATCGATCTCACCTCATACTTTTTTCAGTCTATACAATAATTATTACGATAGTAGTCAATTAATCTGTTAACAATAGAAAGGCCATAGAAATAACTATCCTTCAACTGCCAAGAACGCCCATTTGGTCATAACAGATGTCAGCACATGCAGATTCTGACTCTCAGTATGTTCTACTGGGTAATATTGGTTAAGATGGTAGAACAGGTTTGATCTGTTCCTGGAATTAGTTGGCAGCCCTCTTGGACACTTAAAACACTTAAAACACTTAAAACTTAAAACAAAAGTTTTAAGTTTTAAGTTATAAAGATATTGGATATTCAACAGAAAATCACACACTGAATTACAGCGATCTGTAGTGGAAACTAAAGACTTGATCCCCGGTATGAGTCTCATTGTGTCTAGTGGTTTATACCTGAGGAAGAGACTGGGCTTCCAAGCGAAGCCGTTGGGCAGCAGCACTTCTCTCTACAGAGAACATCATTTGGTCCATATTTTTATGCAATGGGCGAATAACAAAGTACCGTGCCCAAATATAGCCTTACTAAAACACAATTAAACAGGATGTTGTTTAGAAGTGTATCCAACTAGCTCTACAACAGTAAAAAGCAGGTAAAAAAAATAAAAGTGTACTCGTAACAACATAACGAGTACACATCGAGATTTGGACCATGTATTCAATTAGAGTTTTTTGGTATTACTTGCTTCCCTAGCTTGTAGGTCATCAGTCACTAATGTAGCCTATTTCATTCTTCTCAAATGTATAAATAAATATACATCCCACTATCGAGGCAGATTTTATTGTGATTCATATTGATTCATCGTCTACCACTTGTTCAAACCAAACCAAACATTATTTAAGCATGTCTCTATGAGAGTCAAGTTTGGTTGAAACAAGCATACACACATTTTCAAATCGAAGAAATTTAGCAGATGACACATACCTTATATTTTATTCAACCTGTATTTACCCTTGGAAGTCAAGCAGAGCATCAAATTCTCTTTTTCAGCAGCTTCCTCTACATTTCATTTCTACTAGGAATCGAGGGCCAACCCAGGAACAACACAAGGAGGGGAACATACAAACTCCAAACTGAAAGGTGCTGGTTGCAAGCCTTTAAACCTGCTCATTGTGAGAAAGTACCTCTTGTGCCACCAAAGGAATCCTGACCTAAAACCCATTGCTGTCGCAAGAGCGTGTTACCACATGACCAGAACACATTTCACAAGGCCACTTAAACCCACATCTCACACAGGAGAGAAACAGAAAAGCCGCAACCACATGAGATAATATAAACTGCAAACATTGATAGCCATGCTATTGAAAAGTATTATTAGAATACATCAGCAAATAGAAAGAAAAAGGAAGTGACATAAAAAACAGTAGTCAGGTGCCATGTCCCTGTGAGTGTGTGATAAAGAATCTGTCAATGCAGTGCGACCTGAGGTTTTGATGTGAGCTTGCTGTCAAAAGGGACCACACCCTTCCACACACATTAACACCTTTTCACATCACCAGTGTAATAGACAACGGAAGACCCCCCCCAGAGAAGCACAACCATGTGCATTCTCTCAAGGGACACAAGATAGACAACCCCCATGGCCGGGGGGGTTAATGGCTTGCGTATCCTCACACTGGACGGCAGTGGTCAAAGTGCTACCGGAATATTCAAATAATGTTTTAATATCCAAAACTAACGAATGATAATTCGGTCATCCCATATTTGGCCATTCTGATGATGGCTGCTGTTACCTCAACTGAAGCATTGACGTGAAGCGTTCTTGGACGTCTAGCGCCCGTACAAATATATTTGATCACTGGTATATTCAGACGAAATGTAACCTAGCCTTCTTCCCGCAGTCCCCGAATATGACGTTACAAAAACAATATTTTTTTGTATTTACGTTTTTTCATAAAAACAAAACAAAATAAATATCAGAATATTGAATTGAGATTTGGATACCTTCCTAACGAACAAATATCCGGATAATCTAATATTCGGGTTCAGACATAAACTCCATCCCTACCTCCACCACCACAAACTCCACCATAGAGCAGCTTTTAAGAAATGAAGAAAACATGACAAGGGAAGTGCTTAGTAACTACTTAGCCTTGATTAAATCGATGTTTGTCGCCGCACCGTAATTATCAGGCAGGGCCTAATAATAGTCTAATGATACACTGCATTCATGCAACAATTTGAAACCCTACAATACACTGTGGTTTCAATGATAGCCTTGTGGGGATAAAATGGAATGGTGAAGCAATAGAGATCCACAGTCTATCTGAGTTCAAGAATTTTTCATAAAACAGTACACCATGAAAAACATTTACGTTTCACACCTTTTTCCCTCTAGTGAATTAACAGATTATTACAAGGCAATCTCAAAGCCTCTTCGTCTAAATAGCATTAGCATCACATTCAAGTTTCAGAGATAAAACTCAAATATAATATATTCTTTGATATGTACTGTGTTTATTACTAAACACTCAAAACAAAGGGCCATGGGTGAAATTGGTCACACCTACACAAGTGGCAGTCCCTTTGTTAGGTTTGGAGTGAGAGTGAGAGGCGGATATCTATTGCAGAGGCAAAAGTGTAAAAGGTTTTCTTCAAACTGTTGCAGAATAATACCGGTGGCTCTACCATCCCAGAGGGTTTCTATAAATACACAGTGGCTATGACCACCTGGCTCCGAGAAACGCGACAGGGGTCAGAGGTCAGCTTGTCTGAGAGAAAGACAAGCTGACGTACTAACAGGCATACAGACATACATGGAAACAGCATGAAATAGGCTCCATTTCATCTGGGGGAAGCCTGGGTACCATAATAGTAGGGCTGTCCAGTTCTGGTCGGTTGGTCGATATGCACTAGTTCGACCAAATTCTCCTTGGTTGGACAATCGTTGGTGTTTCTTTCATAAGGAAAAAGTGCTTCTTAATCCATTATTTTCGGGGGCAGGAGGGCCTTAAGTGGACCTATCTATTTTAATTTTTGACTGACAGGCTATATTGTGTTGGAAATAATAATTATGAATGCATAAAAATAATATTCAAGGCTCCGTAGTTTCTGTTATATTAAATCGTATGGTTTAATAGACTATAAGACTTATAAGAAATGAGGTCAAAACACCCCAGTTTTCACTTTGAACTCGCCCAAGTAAAGGATGACTGCTAGTCTACCTACTGAACATAAACTCGGCTACAAGCTTTTTTACACCATGTCAAATAAGTCGTTGGTGTGTCCGAATTTGTTTAAATAGGACGACAAAAAATGGTAGGCTTAAGTTATTTTTTTCATGTCGTCTGCGATGCTCCATCAACTTTCATGTTCACCACCTGATAGGCTTTGAGTATGAGTATGAGTATGAGTACAGCGTCATCTATTGGGACCCATTATAATAAACACGGAACAAAACCTAGAATCTAATCTTCCGACACGCTGTCTTTCTAACACGCGACACTGCCCGGCCTGCGCTCCGTGGCTCATCTGGTGTGACCCGCTTGACATTGAAGCTCTGTTACCGAATCGGACTCGGACCATGAGTGGATCGATTAGGTAAATCTTGACATAACATGCAGGTTTTTATCTATTTATTTATTTTCCCATCGACCAATCGACTGGTCGTAGAGTTGGTCGAATTGTGGCAGACCGCGATTTTCTTTGGTTGACTACAGCTCTACATAAGAGCATATCAAAAATGACAATAGGAAGAAAGAAATAGCACAAATTAATGTAGGCAATTACCCTATTCACAGAGCATCACAAAACACATAAATGACGTGGCTATGATGACTAATGAGATTCAGGTACTCTGTATTCATGTTACTTAACCATACCAGTCGAATGAACTCAGAGAACTGGGTCAAATATAACTCACTTACCTTTAAAGCCAAGAGAAAATAAATGGCATTATATTAATACCATTGGTAACTCCTCCAAAAAACTGACACTTTTGTCTCTCATCCCTGAGCACTACTTGACACAATGTGCCAGCAGGAGTGTGTTGTCTGAGGTCAGAGAGGATAGAGACAGAGAGAGTTAGAGACAAAGACAGCTTCCTACCCACTAGCCTGAAGAGCGCAGGAGCATAGCCGCAGCACTGAGACATATATCAAAGCCCTGGAGAGACACTCCCTTAGTGAAGATCACAGTCTGTCGTACTGCCATGCTACTATACTGTCATTTCAGGAAACACATAACCAGTCATAAAGCTGGTTAACGGATGATAAGGGAAGTGTATTTTACGCATTTGTACTACTGTTTAAGGAGGACGAGTCCTTCTATTTCTTATAGATTAAAGATTTTTGCCAGACATCGCATCAATTTTATTGGGCCTCCCTCTGATATGCATGGATTTATTAGAAAGACCTGTGACCCCGCAGAAGATATTCACCAATACAAAATCCATAATTCAAGATCTTGATGTTCATTTTACCAATGTGACCTTGATCACAAGGCTTGTCATATAATAATCACGTGTTCTCCATCAGAAATCATCAGACATGCTTTTGGTATCAAATTCTGCATTCAGACTGTTAAACAGAAGACACCTGTTGGTCACTTGCTGGTAAAATGAATCATTGTCTTCTATAATCTTAGACTTTTCCACATTCACTAAGACACTTATTCCTTCCATGAAAAGCCACAAGTCTACTTGATAGGCTTAAGGGCCAATGCTATTAGATGGCATGGTCAGATATGTGCAACTTAAAGGCCAAAGCTTCGTATTCGATTAGAGTGGCACAGCAGGCACTAGGTCAATACTAAACCGTCTTATAACAATGACCTTAAGACATGAGAAATTGAAATGCAATGCATTTATCAGGGAACATTACAATAGTTTATATGAAAGATGGTAAATAGGTCTATAGTATAGAAATAAGCATAACTTTGAATGCCATCATTTCCATACACATGCATAGACAAAGAAAATTGTATCATCATTCATTGTTATCCTTTGACTACACTCTGACCCGGATTAAGTTATCCGGTTCTTTATTTGTTTACAAATATAAGTCTACAGCATTTCAAATAGAACTTGGTCCAACCAAAGAAGTACATTTCGACTCATGAATCGTCTCATGAAGATAGCTACAACGTGTTGAGATTGTTCAGTAAACACAATATTTGTTTTCAACAGTAGCTAAGTAATGTAGGTTAAAATAATTACAAGTAAGCGTGATTATCATCAACCACCGCTGGTTGTTCATGTCATAAGAGGTTACACCCATAATTAAATATACAGCTGTGGCACATATGACATGGCCTATGCTGCGTGATTACACACGTTATAGTAGTTTAATATTTCTTACAACCACCCACCATAGTTCAATAAGTGCCATCAATATATAATTGCTATGACAATAATAACCTGCATTCAAATTGCATAACCAATGGTTGTTCAGAGCTTAGTACGGATTATTGCGTGGTAATGGTTTTTAAACCCGTGTTGTAATTCGTTTATGGCACGTCTCAACCATCCTAGCATTCCAAGGTTGCCAAAGCCAACGTATACCAATATTTACCAGACACAATCCGTACTTTTTGTCACATTCAACCTTCATGTTGAAAATAATAATTAATATGCTAACAAGTGACAGGCAATGAAACACCGCATGGGGCATCCGTTCCGCTAACTTGCTAACCTCGTTCCCAGGCGTTCCCATCTCACGACGGAACGCCTGGAAGGGGATGCTCCAAACTAGCGTTACTGGCGAGAAAGAGGGCGGGACCTTAATTTACATGGGCGACAGAGCGGGAGGGACTTTCGATAGAGGATATCCGTTTTAGTTGCAAGTTTAGGATATTGCTTTGTCAAATATTTCGTTAAAACAAAAAAAAATGCCTTTTTGTTGTTGTTGTTGTTATTCTTGTCATGTTATAATTATTCTTGCTCCAGGTACTGTTCAATGGCGTACTCAGCTCATAGAAGTATGAGACGGGAAATTGCGTTGCAGTAGACCGGGATAACGCTACAATTCAGGATCCTCATTCAGCCTACTAACTTGCTATCGTGGAAGACTTTAGCTTGTAGGGTACTAGCGACCCCAGTGACAACACAACGAGCAAGGCAGATCAATTATCTTTTCATAAACACTGAGCTGTCTATCCAAATGTCTGTATGTTGTTTATTAGTCGAATTCAGAAAAGGGCTGGATCTTACAAATGAAGAAATTACATAATGCTATTTATACGTTGCTAACCAACGTAAGCTAGCACGTAGTTTTAGCACAAAAGCAACTAACGGTAATGTTCACTCAAAACAGCTATTCTGTTTTTCCCATGTTGCCGATGTATAATCATATCAATACCTTTACACAGACTTACTTTTTGTCGTGATCGGTCGTGCACATGAAGCTGTTTAAGACCTATTTTCCACGTAGCAACCTAGAATCCGCTACTCTCTACGACAGCTTCCTTGCCGTGGCTTTCTGGATAGCTCGACTGGCAGCCAGTCGGCAGAGGACCAGTCAACGTACTATGATGCAGACGTCTGGACGGAACAGTCAAGTTGGAACGGATTCCTGGAGGTTTTAGCGCCTCCAGTGTCAACAGTTTGTCACAACTGTTTGAGGTTTACTACACCACGTACTCTCCATGTACTCTCTTTTAATTCCTACTTAATATGGCTCGCAATTCTTCTAATAGGCATATAAATCATAGGACCCGCCCTTCCCAATCATTCAATGCTCTTTAGTTTCAACTGACAACAATCAATATATATATATATGGCCTATATGCCAATACACACAATAAAGTAATCAATTATATGAATATTGTTGCCTGGTCATTTGATTAGCAGCCCTCTGTTCTATCAGTGTTTGTAGCGATATATAATGCATTTTGTGTGCAACGTGTAATGTACCTTCTAAGCTATTCTATTAATGCATTATTATGACTGGTAGACCATCAGAATTCATAATTACTGCTAAAAAATCGTTCAAATAGTCGAAGCAGCCTCTGTCTGTCTGTTCCTGGCAAATTAGGCCTTTAAAAAACTGCAGCCTGTCTTCTTCTCGACTGTTAGGTCTAAGATTCAGAAATGACTCCTATTATTTATTTATTCTTTGAGGGTGCACTTATCTGTCCATAACATTCAGACAGGTTGAATAATGCAGAGGTGTTCCACATCGCTCCTGCAGAAAGCCATCTATTCCTGACACAGTTGTATTCCTGTCTTTGATCCCCCATTTTCTTGATGGAAATTAAACACTTTTTACATAATGGCTTTGTTACCCAGGTCATGGGGTTTTATGACACACGCAGCCATTTGGTGTCAGTTATAAATTAGTTTTTCCATCACAATGATTTGCATGCTGCTGTGAAGTGGATTCATTAAATTACTAATTAATCTTTAATGATAATCCATCCATAATCTATTTAACGTAAAAGAAAGGTATAATAAGAGTTGGTAAAAATAATAAAGAAAGTATATAGAGCGTGCAATAGCATATGGAATAAATTTCCTTTGACAAATTGGTGATACATCACAAGAAAATGATTGCTTTATTACGGGTTAATTTGTACAAAAACATCATTCAGTAGATTGAAATAGTAAATAACTCAACTTTGGTTTTCCATTGCTTAATAACAAAAAACAAAAAGTTATGTTATGTTCAAAAACATAACTAGTACATTATCAAACATTGTACAACAAAACACAAATAGGGCTCAAAACAGGACAGTCTAGAAGATAAGCAGCTAAACAGCCAGACAAGCCTCATGGAAAACCCTGTTCTTTAGGAGCTGAAAATAGAAGCTTTGGATCCTCCTGGGGGTTCCATTCCTGCAGCATTTGCAGGAGTGGATACAGTAGATATGCAGCAGGAAATGACATAACGTTGTTATTCTCTTACGAATGTATGTACAGTACAGAGCAAAGAGGACTAACAGAATGCGGAAGGGACCTCTCAGTCCCACATACAGTAGGCTTGACATAGACAGACTCCATATATGGCTGATGCATTGCTTCAGTACCTGAGTTGTTGTTTAGACCAACCATAAAAGACAAGGTCGGTGTAAAAATATTGTTTAACTACATTTCCAATAAATCAACCAAAAGTGACATGGTTTTTACCTCTTGTTTTTACCTCTTTAGTGTTTTAGTGTTTTTTATTTGAGTGAACACAAATTTACTCCAGCCTAGTCCTTCAAGATATACATAGAGTAGAGAAGAATATTTTCATAAATGTACATTTTTTATATTCTCTTTCAACACTTTCATTTCAAAATATTGACATGTCATATATAAAAAAGGTTGTACAGTAGCATGAATGCATCCAGTGCAAGCTCAGCAAATTACATTAAAATACACAAATACGTTATCATTTTCAGGGGAAGATTACAGATTAATGATAAAAGTGTGCCACCTATTGGTTGTAGGAGGCTAGAAAGTGCCAAAAAGAGTGAATGTAACTTTCTATAGCAAGCCAGAGTTCCTGGTTATTATCATTGTGGTAATATCAGTAATATTCCCATTGTAGGTCTAAGTCTAAGCTATAAAACATGGGTATAAAACAAACAAACCGATACATCTTCCACAAAATATTACTTGACCAAAACATAAAGATAAAAAAATTTAAAAAGCATAAAAGACCTATCGGAAATAAAAAGATCACCATATCATATCATCATCATATCACCAACATGTATATCAACACCAGAACAATTACAATAAAACAATTATAAAAAAGCTGCATATAAAAATAAATTAAAATGTCTATCTTAGAAGAGTGCAGAAGAGTGAGAACCGTTTCCCAGGTTTATGCATTATGGTAATAATTTGGTAAATATTTCCTTGGTTCTATATTTCCGTAAAGACACATAGCCTCTGTGTTTTGGTAGATCAGGTCCACATTGGTTCCAGTTCTGGATCTGATGATGTCCATTGCACACTGGTTCAAGAATACATACTGATCCTGTGGCATTAATGAACACTGAATCAGTCAACAATAACGTTTCTATTAAAGGAGACAATGAGTAAAATGTATCTTGGTGTGCAGTGACCTACCTCTGTTTGTACCATGAGCGTTCTGTGCATACGTAAGTCATGGATGATGCCATACACATCAACGGAACTCTCCCTCTCAATCTGGAAGATCAGCCTGTCAATGGCTATGAAGGTGCCTGTACGACCCACACCGGCACTATCAGAACAGACAGAAAGTCATTAGAGAAAAAGAAAAAGAGAGTCTTAAGCATACTTTCTGGTCACGCAACCCTGGCATTTATAGTGGCCGTTTTTCCATAACGATGCTGTTAATGTGCCATTCGCACACTCGGCTCACGGAGCTTCCAAATGTCAGAGGTGTGCGACACACAACAAATCACCGTATGAACCCTGCGCGAGGGCCTTGATTAAGTCATTTTTGTTCAAGCACGGCATCTGTTAATTAGGCTTACTGCACCTTTGTGTGTGTGTTTTTGTGTTCGTCTGAGTATGCATCTCTATCTCTGCATATGTGCATGCGTGCACGTGTGTTTGTGTGTGTGTGCGTGGGCATGACAGTACCTGCAGTGCACAACAGTGGGGGAGTTTGCAGAGTACTGGTCCATGTGCTCTCTGACCAGGTGTCTGAAGTTGATGAGCAGCTCAGTGCTCTCTGGAACACCGTGATCCGGCCAGGCCGTGAAGTGGAAGTGCCGCACAGAACGAGTCTCAGCCGTTTTGACCTGCCAGGGTAACACACATACACACACACACACACAGACACACACACACAGGCACATATGCCCACAAACACACACAAACACACACATGCACACATGCACACAAACGCACAGACACATGCGTACACACATGCATGCACGCGCACACACACACACACACACACACATACAGACACATTCACACATGCAGGCACACAAAGACATATACAGATGCATGCACACATTGATACAGAGGCAGCATAGATACACACAAACACACACGTATACATGCACTTATTGTTTTCATGAATTCAGACACAACACAGACCTAATTAGCAAGTACATTGTTATAGCGAATTATGATTATGAATTATGATTCCGCAGTGATATAGGTTGCATCTTACATTTTTAATGTCAAAGTCCCTGATAGTCCAGTCTTCAAGCGAAATTTCAGATGTCATTGTCACAGTGTTGTTCCCAAAGTGCTTAGACTCCTCAGGCCAGTATTTCTCACATTTCACCTATGAGGAGAATCAGCAGAGAAGACCATTACGTGTGTGTGTGTGTGTGTGTGTGTGTGTGTGTGTGTGTGTGTGTGTGTCCATTCTACTTGGTACTGACCCGTCCCTGCTCGTTACAGCGTGTCAGCATGACCAGCGTCTGGATGTTCTTCTCCCAGATCATCCGCCAGAATTCGTTGACGGTGACAGGCAGAGGCCCCTGGGCTGCAATATACTCCTTCTTGGAGTTGAAACCCTGTTCATGGTTTTTCCAATAAACATTGCTTAAAACATATCATATTTCACCCTCTGTTTGTTAAAGAGTTACCAAAAAAATGAAATTGTATAACTACAGGGATTGCAGAAGACACATTGCACATTAAACCCATTGAAATGCCAACGGTGATCACTCACCACGTTGTTTCTTTTGCAAATTATAGTATCCAACACCATCAGAAACTGCAATTGCCATAACCAGCGTTTCCACCAGTAGTTTTGGACTTACAAGTGTTCAGTTACTCTTTAACATGCCTCATGTTTTCTGCAGCCGTCTTAGAACATAAAGTGTGGCCGTGTGATGATGTAGAGAGTTAAAAGCAAAGACGTAGGCATGGAGATGGTTAAGAAGAGAGTGAGTACGCACCGGCATGTAGCTAGCATTGATGTAGTCGTCAAATGGACTCCCCTGTATAGAAAGTTTCACCCTAGAAGAGTCATCTAAGAGGAATGAATGAATTGATAGAAATGAGAATCAGAAATAGATCTGTCCTATAAAGGTCGTTCTTTCAAGTTGTTATATTAGGTATATAACTATGTCATTCTGCTTTACAGTCTGAAAGCAAAATTTGCACATTTCTAACAGTAATGATGATGATGTTATATCAAGATGATTATTATTTTGAGTCTCGTTTATGTCTGAGGGTAAATAAACAAAGTATGATGAGGTATTATGAGATGTGATGTGGCGATAACAGTTTGACATGACGAAATGTTACTTCTGGCACAGCAGTCGAGTCCAGACTTAAAGTTAGTTTTGGCAGCAGAGCGATTCCAGAGCGTGGGCGTTATCTTACAGGGAAGTACATTGTTGTAGCGGTTCTTGGTCTTGTTTTCCAGCGCCAAAGCACTATTCCTCGGCTGGGCGGTGCCTACAGGCTTCAGGTTCTTGGAGTCAGACAGAAACATACACACATGTATACTAACAAGCGCCAACACTGTGGTTTCATATATGATATACACACATTTTCTGTTTATGCTTGTTTAGCAGTGTAAATGATTGCAAGCAACCCCCACAAGCAACCCCCCCATTTGGTATGCTTCATAAAGCCTTAAGTCTGATTAAGTGTGATAGGTTCATGTTTGTAGGTAAAATGCTACATGCGTTGCTATGACTGCAGTCCAGTACACACAGCCACAATAAGAATGTTTTGTTAATTACATTCATAGTTATTTAAAGCCTGGTGGCTTACCTCAAACTCCTCAGCGAAGCCACAGTTAGAGTCTGCCTTCTGCTTCTTGTAATATGCCTCATAGTCCTCCACGTGCACAGAGATGCTTCTGTTAACATCCAGAGATAACAACCAGAGATCAGACAACAACTTTAATTTCACTGCTGCCCCTGCGCTTATAGCCCATGTAGAGGATTTCACTCATTGAAATACAAATGGCTCTCATGATTGTGTTTTGAATTTTGGGTATATGTAGGAGGAATGATTGGTACTCACACTTTCTGCCTACTGTTGGGGAAGAAGAAAGGGTCATGAATGATTGATATTGAAATACATATGATTATAGTTGGATAAAGAAAAATAAAGGAGGAAAACCTCACCTAATTGAATTAATCTGGATGTCCTGAGATTCTTTCTTATTTATTCTATTAAAAGCAGAGCAGTCACAGATTAGTATTGTTTAGTCTCGGGGTCTCGTTTATATAATCGATTCTCTACGGGAATAGTAAACATACGTCTTCCAATAGAAGATGAAGCCAATGGTGATGATGAAGAGGACAGAAAAGACTCCCAGCGAGGCCCCAACAGCCATGCCAATGACAACTTTAGAGATGAAGGAGATTAAGAGGACAAAGAGTATTCACAAGGTTTCACTGCATTTCTCTCCCAGTAAATGGGCTGGATAAAGGCTATAGTAGCTAGGATAAGACAAACCTGGGCTCTGAGGCAGATTGACAACTTCAGAATAAAAGTCAGTTATGCTGACAAATGAGGTCTGGAAATTCACAGTACCGTCAGGCAACACATCCAGCGAGGTAAATAACACGATAGCATATCTGCAATAAAACCAAAAACAATTTTTGAATCATTAACTTTTTCATCAGGCTCAGTACAAGGTGCAAAGAAAAAAGGTTTATATTGTTATTTATTCTTGATAATATATATATATTTTATACAAGTTATTAATTATAACTATGATACTTATACTCCTAGTTATAATATATATAAATATATATACTTTCTTTTTTTGAAAAGACTACATGTGTCCCTGTCCATACCGATATGGTTGATTGGGTGTCAGTGCACCATTGGAATATCCGTTCCAAGTTCCACCGTCCCCAATTTCAACAAGCAGATTGCTGACTTCTCTTATATATCTTGAGTTAACTCCACTCTGAACTGGGCTGAGGTTTTCTTTCAATGTTGCCAGGTATGCGACTGTTTTGCCTGCGCTCCAATCTTCATGGGTGTAGTTCAAGAACTGTTTGAGGTTAGATGAACTGATGCCTAAAGAAGAGTAGACAAAGAAAATACACCTTATGCCATTGGTTCCCAAATGTTTTCTTTTCCTGTCTGGAAAAATAAAGTGGGCCCATTCTATTATTATTTTTTCAGGTGCAATCCTATCTTTGTAACTTGTTTCCATTAGCTTTTTTTGGCCGTGGCCCTTGTTGCTCCCCCCATGTAGTTCCTTTTTGTCCACCCTAGAGGTCACACCCCCGCACCCCTAGATCAGGAACCGCTGCCTTATCCAAGTGGAGTGAAGTCATAAAATATATGCCACTTTGCAGACAACCAAAGTGTCTCGGAATACCACCAAGTGAACACATTTCTAGCATAGTTTCCCAGTGTGAATCAAACCCCTAACATAGCAATTTGAATGCGCCGCACCACCAGTAGACCTAGAAAGGTCTAGATAACTTAATAGCATTTACGACATTGTCGTTAACATTGAACTACACATCGGATCTATTATGACCAACAATTAGATCATCATTCGGAATAATGTCTGACGTTAAAGTGCAGTGCTGTAGCCTGTGCATACCATAAACAGTTTAAGAGGTTAAGTCAAAACCCACCGTTGATGTTGTTGGACACGAGCACCCCGTAATTTTTTATTGGGCCAGTAGTGGAGTAAAACATCTGGGGCTCAATCTTTAAGGTGAACTTGTCATGGGAATTCTGAGTCACTTGCACTAATGACTCATAGTCCTCTGGGATTTTAGGGTCTTAAAAAAAAAGAGAAAATATTACATACCATTGATTCACAAGCCAAGATTAGATATTTATACATCTATCATTCAAATCAATAAATCGTTTAAAAGGTGCTGTAGGTAAGAGGTGGGAGCTGTAATTTGTAACAAATGTCGTAGCATCTGTAGATATTAGTGAGTGAAATGCTCTGTAAGAATATCTGCTCCTTGTTGACTGTGTGCCTGTCTGTGTATGAGATCATTTAGTCTCTCTCTCTCTCTCTCTCTCTCTCTCTCTCTCTCTCTCTCTCTCTCCCTCCATGTTAAATACAGCAGCTGTTGTGTTTCCTGGGTCTCATGTTGAGGTGTTGAGGCTCTAACG
>OOFG01019653.1:3826-14894 GCA_900323295.1 Molva molva
AGATAGGGGAGGGAGAGCGAGGCAGAGGGGTGGAGAGAAGAGAGCAAGAGAGGGAGGAAGGGAGAGGGAGCATGCTGTGTGACCTTGTGAGGAAAGGGATCCTCAGATCTTGAAACAATAGACGTGAATCAACAAGTTTAATGAAAAGAATTATTAAACAGAAAAACATGTCGTTGCAAATACAACAGCATTCTTTTTAAATGCAGACGTGTCGTTTACTTGCAGATTGATACTATCAGCTCATCAACTCTGTCTGATTTCAGCCTTGCAAAGAAAGCAGAACTGCATCAAATGGCACATATTTTTCTGAGAATTATACCTGGATTTGTTAAAATACTAATAATATAAAAATATACAAAAATACTAATATTGTAAATTGATGTCTCTGCTCTTCCTCTCGTCTTTTAGTGGGAGAGTTTTCACTGATCTAATCTCATCACTCAAAATGAAATTCAGTGGCTGAAGATTCTCTTCGACATGGAAACAAATAAATTAAATCTCCAGCAGGAGTTTCTGCTGCAACAGCAATATTTGGTTGAAGGATTTAACATTAAAACCAATTCAAAGTACTGAACTTTCAACAGCATTGACATCGGCTGACGTATGGCGCCACCTTGTGACAACAAAAGCAGAGGCTCATTGGATAAGAACACAAATACCATATATACAGTTGGTGGTAGCACAACTGGCTGAATTATAATTGATAATTTCTTCCCCAAAGCCATTCATCACCTTAAAGCCCCACTGTGCCCTGAACCTTCCCTCCTCCTTTGTCCACCTCCTGTGATATGGAGCTGCTGGTATCAGGTGTCACGTCTACACATCATCATTATGAGGGCTGGTGACCCCTCACCCTTCACCATCCATCATCTCTGATGGATGGATCAACATGGATCAGACCGCCGATACAGCTGCCTAATTTAATAGGCACGACCCACACACCCCACACGTGACTGCACACACACACACGCACACACACACACACACACACACACACAACAGGCAAACACACACACACACACATTATACACAATTATGCGCATAGTTAACACACCCACATTTACATAGGGCTGGGCGATTTGGTCTGCAAATAAAATAAAATAACATTTTGATTTTCAGTTTTTCTCTGAACAAACTAAAAAGACCAAAATATAAATATATATCCATCGTTTGCAGCATCTAAATTAACCCCTATTCTTCTACTGTATAAATGGGGACCATATCTTTTGCGATATAATATGTCACCGCATCTGTGACCTCCTTTTTGCAGGCGCTTTGTGGCTTGAGCCGGCATCTGCATCTCTTGGTGCTACACACACCTGCCATTCCACCGCATGTCTCTGTCGCAGGTGCTGGAATAAGTTGGTTGTGTTCCCCATAAACATGGTAATATGTCTTATATGATCGTCAACATAGTAATCTATGCCATTTTATCACTGTTACTGAAATAAGACCTTAATTTAGCGAAAACAGGAGTGGAAAAGAGGTGTGTGTGGACGTGTAGCGCTCTGTCTGGGCACTGGTTGAATGCGGTGTCCAAGAGAGGGTTAAGCTTCTCGGACACACGTTATAGTATAACGCCACAGTGTGTGTGATGTGCGAATGTGTGGAGCTCGAGGGAAAGCCGTTGATTTTGATGATCGCGTCTGAGAGGGAGTTAGGCTTCCCGGACAACTATAGTATAACGCTACGGTGTGTGTGTGGATGAGTGGAGCTCCGTCTGAGCAGCGATTTATTTTGATGTCCAAGTCCGAGTTTGGGTTAAGCTTCTCAGTATCACGAAGTTGCCAATGGTCGTAGTATGCCCCCTCCTTCTCAGAACTCTCCACACAAAACACATTTTTTAAAAATCCCAGCTGAAACAGCTGGTTCACTTGCTCTTTAAGGCAAAAGAAATCTGCGGAGTCTAGAACGTTTATAAATTGCGGTTTTTCGGTTAAGCCATTTCACAAACCGTAGGAATGTACAAATGCTAATTAATCAATTAAATCGGAAAAAACAGCTCTACGTGAACACACATGATTATCTGCATAGAGGCACACACAAGCATACAAAATCATGTGCACACACTCAAACAATCACATGCATGCACACACACATGGGAACACCCCCAAAAAAGCATAACACACCACACACAATCATGTGCACACACACGTTTATGTGCAAACACACACACGTTTATGTGCAAACACACACGTCAACACACTCACGCAATCACGCATTCACACACACACGTCAACACACTGAAACAATCACATGCATGCACACATGTCAACACACACAATTATACGTGCACACACACTGAACACAACCGCAAAATCATAAACATGTGCACACACATACACACACACACACACACCCTTAAACGCCACCAGAGGGCAGTGTTTAATGACTTCTGAGTCAGCAATGGTCACAGAACACCTAAAACTTATTGACATCCATTGTGTCTTGTGTGGTCGGGAGTGAACACTAACAGTCAGGGACACTCACTCTTTGGGAGGGTTGATGTCCTCTGCGTTGGTTTCGAAGAACCCCAGCACCTCCTCACTCTGGGAGATGTGGGAGGGTAGCTTCAACAGGGCCTGTGGGGAGGAGTAGAGGAGGAGTTACCAGACTGCTTCAATGCCCATGTTTCATAATCACAGATTTCTAAATAAAAGACACTAATAAGTCAAGTTAATGTTATTGCCTAGCCCTTAATCACAGTTCAAAGGCCCACATTATACGACACCCCCCCAACCCTAAACTCTAAGGAAGAACTCTGCAAACACAGAGGGCAGAAACCTTGTGAAGGACCACAGAAGAGGGATCCCTTCTTCCAGGGACGGTTAGGAGTGCAATCTATGCCCAATGGGCAGTCGTATAATAGTAGCACAAAACGGAGCAGAAAAGTGATGAGATGAGGGGTGGGGTGAGTGTGGGAGCGATAAAACATGGCGTTCAGCAGCAGTCATTGTATGAGCAGTGAAATGAGACAATGCTGTGGGGCAGCTGGAGGATGTGGAGGGGAAGGAAGAGGGGCCGTGAAACCTCAGCCAGCGATACGCTAGACACACCTTTCTGTGAAGAATAACTGAAAGAATAAAAAGAATAACCGAGGTAGTGGATGAAAGAAAGAAACAACACATGGATTATATAGTATTTTGTTTCACACATAGAACACATAATAGTCGTTTTTATTTAGTCCACTAGATGACCTCAGTTATTCTTGTTTAAGCCCCTTCATTATCAATTGTTTTTCAAATGTGTATTTAGGTCAACAGTTTGGTTTGCTTATGTTTGTTCAGTTTCCTTTTTCTGTAGTAGTTTTGGGGCCACCTCTTGGATTGCCTGTTCTGTTTTGCTCTGCAAACCTTTTCTAGATTTAAAAACATCCTTTGTTCAAACCTCAACCTGCCTCCGCATCTGCATTGGGTCCTAACTGGGAACTATTGCACCTTTTCTTCGTGCCATAAACGATTCACATTCTCAGTTTGTCAATGAGACATTGATTCCTGACAGCCGATCACTGAACATACGGTTCATAAAATGTCCCCTTTTTGGGGTTCAATTGGGTTCAAAGAAAGTGCACCACCTGGCTCCAACTCTGAATACGGGGTCCTCCCTATATTAAGAGGGAGAGTTTGGGGGCTAGAAGGGCGTAGTCTGAATATAGGGAGGACCCTATGTTAGAGAGATCATGCTACTAGCACCTAATTTTAACTATTGTATATTTTCTTACCAGCTTGTGCACTTGCCTTCCATTGTAGCCCAGATGGATCGCTACAGGAAGCCAACAAACCAAACACTGAAGCACTTAGTGAAATAATGGTGACTACATTCTAGAATCCTGCTAGCCATTCTGAATAGGCCTTCGGATCTAAAATAGTGCAATTATCTTTTAAGGAGTTCACGCTAGGTCCTGTGTCTCTCTGAATGGACAGGGTGTTGTAAGAGCTGCTCACGTTGCCATGGCTTGGATCACCTGACTCACAGCCCTCTGACGTTGTGATTGGCCAGAACAAGGTCAGGTACAGCCAGCTGTGTTTACTTCCACGCCTTAGATCTGCTGACTCACTCTCGTCTCTGTGACGAACGTCGCTTACGCACCCTCACCCCACCCACCACTCTCTCTCCCTCTCTCCACCACCCGCTGTTTCCTTCGTAAGCTGCCTATTTACACTGGTGAAAGGAAATGACCGGCGAAGATAGAGCTACTTGTTTTCCTGCTGTACAGGCTCGTAAGGATGATAGATGGGGGGGGTTGGGGGATTTGTTGTGCAAGTGCTGCATGCTAAGATAAATAGTATTTTAGATAATCACATACACATTTCTTACTGTCTGCTGAGTCAGTTAATGGGAGAGTGTAGCAGTCGAGGAAAATACCTTGTATATTATATAGTACGTTTAATGTTAGGCAGCTGTGGTGATGCAGATGAACGCTTATTTCTTACTTTGCAGTAGTTGTCCAGGTGCTTCAGTCGCCTAACGGCTACGTCTCTAATGTGGCTTCGCCGAAACAACACCTTACCTGGAAAAGAGAAACGCACCAAAACAATCCATATTGTATCGTTTTTTCTCTCCAACCATAATGGTATTGTATTACACATATTATACAATGCATGGCTACATAACAATAGTCATTCAATTCTTAACACAAATATTAATTAAATATTGCATGTATGCATACTTCACTCAATGTGGCCCAACTCTGAAAATGTTAATTATTTTATAAATCAAATTTTTTTTCGTTTACTCTTGTGTTTACATGTAATGCTATACAAAAAATCAATACAACGTATTGGGAGAAAAATGTCTCACGTCGGCATTGAAGTTACCACTTGAATGTGACAATAGAGAATAATTTTGTTGAGGTACTGTGGAGGAAGCTTTGCTAATCTATTTTCCCTAGTCTGTGTGCAATATTTGAACGATACATTTAGTGTGTTTAGCTGCATCTCAAATGACTCTTAAGTGACCTCCGAGAGCATTAGGGGGCACCCTTAAGTGCTTAGACCCTGAGGTTACAAAATAGTTCTCCACTGTTTCTCTCTTCTTTCAAACCCATTAGACCCCATTATAGCGGTCACCCTTTCAAAATAAGAGCACTGTCATACAAAATAGATTGGCTACAACCAAAACGTCTAATAGCACACATTTCAAACAACTGCTGAGCATAGCTATTAAGAGTAGTTGTGCTTAAAGACCCCCCCGTATCTCGGTTTATAAGATAAGGCGTAAAGTGACCACTAACCTCTCTGTGTTTGTAAATGTGCAGAGACCACTTATTCTGATATTTATCTCTGTGGCGTTCTTGCAGCGGCATCAAAACAGCAGCACAAGTCGAGACTATAGAGCTGGGCAGCCTGGGCTAACAAGGAGTCTCTTCACTGCTCTACCCTGCCCCAGGCCGGGGTTTATCAGATTAGATGAATCTCTCTCTCGCTCTCTGTCTGTCCAGCCTCCTACTGCCATACCAGACCACTAACTGCTTGGGGAGAGCGCTGAACGACAGAATGCCCACAATGCAGTGGTGGTAGGCCTTGCTATGGAGCGTGTAGGAGCATAGACAAATCTCTCTTGTGGAGGAAAATGTCACTCTGCCATTTAGTGACTTTGCTGACATAGGCGTTTTGCATGTTTTGAATGTTACACTTTTCGGTTTAAATGGAGATGTAGCAGCACCAAGGTTGCGGGACACGAATAAGTGACAGTATGGAAGTGTTTAGAGAGGATTGGTGGGTAAATTATTATTATTTTCTTACCAGGCAGAAATGGAATGATCCTCTTTTTGGGGTCTTTCTGGCCACCCTCAATCGGGAATTTATCAAGGATCCGCATCTGAAACAAAAACAAATTGTGAAAAATGAATAAATAATAAACAGTAAAAGAGTATTCTCGAAAAGACTGTCACATCCAGTTCTGCTAAAGGCAAAGCATTTCTTACGATAAACACACTGAAACTTAATGATGGGTCGTAATAACATAAGATAAGATTGGTACTTTTATTGATTCCCGAGTGGAAATGTCTTTGTGATAGCAGCACAACACCAATATAACAAGACAGATCATAATAACAATAAGAATAAGGGCACAATTAAAACAATTATTAAAATGACAATATCTGTATTCATATTTACACAATATATACATACTAATATCGGTAATGGTCAGTCACTTATTGACTTAAACCACCACGTTGTCTTATCTATCTAGATGAACCAGAGAGGGAAATTTAAAAATAGGGGGATCTTTTGTGACCAGAGGTCACACGCTCGGTGGCAGCGGATGAACTTCCTGTTACTCGGCAGGAAACACAGGGTGTTATCACATCGGCACTGACAGACTATTTTGTGATGTCACTGGAAAGAGATTCCCTGTGATGTCCGACAGGGATGGTCAGGGGCACGTCCAGGCTCATAAAAAACATGAGGATTGGTTTCCCAATAATTCCAGAGAGTAACCGTTAGAATGGATGAATACCTTGTTCATCATTATCACTATTATTACACAGCTTTGTTGAATACTCGATTCTGATTGGTCAATTGCGGCATTCGACGGTCTGTCATTTTTGTATAGCAAACCGCTGCTATGTATAACAGACCGTTGCTATGGACGCAGTTCCAACCGTATCTAACGGACTGCTTTTTTAGCGGAATATGTTGTTATATTTCCTATCAAATTACTGATTTATTATTAATTTGACCATGTCTGGGTTTATTTCACAATAATGACCGGCTTGCAGTACATTATCCTATACTCATAGAACATTGTCTTTGTAGGGTGCTCACATTAAAAGACATGACAACATACAAGAGTTTAGAACAACCAGTTAAGAACAAACGTGCAATAGGGAGTTTGTCTTATTTCTTTGTGAGGGTTGGGGAAGGTTATTTTGTTTTCGGTGAGGTGGCGACCACTCATTTTCATGCACGCTCATTCTCAGTGTAGAAGCTTCTGCCTGAAAGTGCTTCACAATATACACTATTATATATACTATTGCATATTTTCTATTTTATCATTGAGCAGATGCTTTTACAAAGCGACTGTATTCAGATACATGTTATTAAAGGTTAGGGCATCTTGCTCAAGGATGCCTACAGAATGGGGACATTTGGGATCAAACCCAGTACCTTTTCGGCTGGCAGTCTCCTAGCCACTCGAGACACTATCCTACCCACATTTTATATACATTCCTGCTGTACATGAGTGGGAAGTTGTGCTGTGTACAGTACATGATCCACACGTGCCACACTTTTTGGTGTGCAGTTTGTATTATCCTTACTAAATGCTCATTGTTACCTCATGGAAAAAACGTGTGTCTGTGTGTGCGTGTGTGTGTGTGTGTGTGTGTGTGTGTGTGTGTAGAAGCCTCATTAAAAACCACCACTACAGTAACTTCTGCCACGATTCTGCCGAAGCTCCTGCCTTGCTTCATTCCAGATGTTCTCCTCTGGATGCCAGAGGTCTGTGAACCTCTGGAGCTGAAACAAAAACATCTGAGTCCAGCCGGTACAGGGCTCGGTGCGGCGCGGGGCCAAAGAGATCCAGGTGGACAAACATAGGAAGAGTCCAGTGGAGGTGTAGGGTTGAGTCTACACTGTCTGCACCCATGCTGCCTTCTGGGTCAGTTGCTTTTTAACAGAGATACAGTTTGCTTTTCTCTCCTTGTGGTTACTTTTTTGACTACTTTTGTACTTTTTCATTTCCCCTTGTGGTTACTTTTAGTCGTATTCTGGCAATCCCCCTCCTCAAATAAATATAGACAGAAAATAAGGAGTGGTTTCCTTTGAGGAGGGCAGCCGGCGTTGCTGTGTTTTGAGTTCAAATGATGAATACAAGGAATCTCTTCGGGTTAACCAAAACGTCTTAATAGGCACAAATGCATCGCCATGTGTTTTGAGGTTTCCATGATAAGGCTTTTTCTTCTTTAAACCAAAATAACAACCACAATAAAACATGGTTTTAACGTCTTGTATGGCAATTAGTGGCAAAATATCCCTGAAACTTTAAACAAGGCTTTTTCTTATAGAATGTTATTGTGCAGAATGTAACGCAACATCATCCTTCGTGATATGAAAAGAATAGTTATTGCTATCCAACACATCGAAATACACGCCCAACGGCCTGTCTGAATAACCAAGATAATGATGAATGGGCCCCCAGATAGGGTTTGGACCCTATCTGTGCAGTGTGCACACCCAAAAAGGCATGCGCACACACACAACGATGCATACGCATAGGCCGCCACTGTCAATAAGAATTGACAGTCTTCATATCACCAAGAGAGAGAAATAGACACTGTCAATAAGAATTGACAGTGGCGTCAATTCTTAGAAAAAAAAACATAAACACAAGCCTGTGCACAAGCCATATGCCCACACCCACACTTACACAATCATGTGCACACACACACACACAACATACACGCACACACACACAGCGCAAGTGAGGAATATGGGCTGCTGTAACATGTATGCTACAGCTCGTCGGCACATATAATTATAAAATATAAGTTGCAGTGTCAGCCAAGTTCTTTCCCACTTGGGAAAACAATTATGTAGCATGTAGCAACAGGTGTTATAATATAGACATGGGGTTTTTTTGTTCACTGCGGGTTTTCAGTTGCGTCATCAAGCAAGCATAGCGAATAAATGTGTGAAGAGAAGAGTGGGGAGGGAGTCAGGGAGTGCAGATTGTTAAATTCTTAAATGGGTGTGCAATCATTCACCTCTGGTTCTGCTATGGTTGAACATGTGAAATCAGACAGCAGCTTCTGTGTAATCGTAAAAGGTAATAAGAGTGACCTTTGTGCAAAAGGGTGATGGAGAGAGAGATGTTAAGAAATAGAGAGGGAAAGGGACAGAAACAAAGACAAAAAGAGAGCAAGAGTGACGGAAACCGAAAAATAGAGAGCTGGAGAAAAGGAGAGACAGAGAGAGAGTTGGAGAGAGAGGGAAAGACAGATAGAGAGAGAAAGATTAGGAGAGAGTGCCACATATCACCCAGAGAGAGAGAGTAAGTGCCACATATCATCCAGAGAGAGAGAGAGACTGAGTGCCAAAGAGAGAAAATGAGTGCCACATATCACCCAGAGAAAGAGTGAGTGCCACACATCATCAAGAGAGAGTGCCACAGAGAGTGAGTGCCACATATTATCCAGAGAGAGTGCAACGTATCTCCCAGAGAGAGTGCCACAGAGAGAGAGAGAGAGTGCAACATATCATCCAGAGAGAGAGAGAGATTGTAAAAATATCACCCAGAGAGAGAGAGAGAGAGAGTACCACAAATCATCCAGGGAGTGAGAGAGTGCCACAGAAAGAGAGAAAGGGAGAGAGTGCTACAAATCAGAGAGAGAGAGAGAGAGAGAGAGAGAGTGTCACATAGCACCAAGAGAGAGAGAAAGCTCTTCATATCACCAAGAGAGAGAGAGTGCAGGAATGCTACAGTGGGAAGATTCTATCCCTTGGCCCTGTTTTGACATCCTGCATGCTGTTTACTGCTCTGAGATTACGTTTAACAACCCTTTCTCTCAGGATTTGCTTCTCATTTACATGACTGGAACTCTGTTTTTGCATCTCAAAACACTATGCACAACAAATTAGTAAACTCAAAATCAGCTTCTTCCAAAGAAACTCATTGCAATCTCATCTGTGGCTCCTTTGCTTACACACATTTCCTGTATTAATTAGCGTATTAATTCAGTTGACCGATCCATTCATATCGCTGTTATGTATTATTAGTTCCTCTACTCTCCTGAGCCTGCAAAGTGCTTCAGGTTTGAACTGTGAGTGGAGGAGGAATGGCTGTGTCACAGAGCAGGCTTATGACAGGAATGTAGGCCAGACAAATTACAGAGCAGACAGGGAGGGAAAGAGACTGGCCGGAGTTTGGCTTTCTCATCCAGAGAATAATGACTTGGTGAACACTGCAGGAGTTTCTCAATAGGGGCAACTTGCACACAGCAAATGTACATAGTGTAGTATAGGGGTAAGGGTGTTCCACTCCCAACTGAAAAGTATTGGATTCGATCTCCAGTGTCCGAAGCCTAACCTGTAGGCATGCTTGAACAAGATGCCTTAATCCTAATGCCCTGTATCTGTATTCAGTTTGCTTTGGATAAAAGCGTCTGTTTAAAAGTAAATAATAATAATGATATTATAAGAACTTAATTAACAATATTATTTGGCTGAAATGTTGGTACAGGCCTTCTGTAGGAGTGGAATAGGGCATAGTTATTAATTGAGCTAGAAGGTTGAGTTTAGGACCCCAGGCCATTGCATAGAGATGTATCATCACAGCAGATATACATCACTGTTGGTGCACACCACTATTAGTGGATTGAGATCATCTGCTTGACAACAACAAGAGGAGGTTTAGGAGCGGAGCGAAGACAGTATTTCCAACAGCTGGGTGCCTACATTGGCTCAGGTTCAGGTACATTATCCGCAAACAATATGGGAGCTGGGATTTTGTTTTGATGTGTTTAGTTATTAAATTGCCATGATGAGGTCTTGGCAACTTAGGTCACACGGCCGGCATGAGCTGCGCTTCTGCTGCTCGTCGCTGGGGGCATGGGGTATGGCTGTGCAGACAAAGAGGGCTGCAGAGTCTGGATGGGACTGGAGGTGTCGGCTGGCAGATGAACAACAAAGGGCTTTGTGTGGATTCATGTTCATCATGTTCATCATGGTTTTTTTTGGGCAAATACTGGCAACAGCTAACTTTTTTTTTAGAAACTTGGTTGCGCAGAACTTGTATTTTTTATTTTTTGTGTACTTACTACAATTCTGATTGTATGACTTGGTTGTTTTTAGCCTCGCTTGTAAGTCATCTTGGATAAAAGCACTTTCTAAATCATTTAGCAGACTGAATGCACATTCAGTCATTCAGCGTTAATGACTGACGTCAGTCAGTCTATCAGTTCATAGGACACGACTGGCCACTGAACTGGAGCACATTGTTTGGGATTTCACTGCTTAAGAGACAAACTCCCCTGTGTTTCAAAATAATCAACTGAGTGAAACACTTATGTTTGGCGGATTAAACTTCAAAGGGCCATGGTTCATTTAGGAGTGCACTTGCAGGT
>OOFG01019662.1:2615-22903 GCA_900323295.1 Molva molva
CTGACTCAATGAAGGCCTATTCAAATAAAGGTAAGTGAAGGAGCTTGGCAATGAACCAAATCATTCATTTTGGAGACTTTTAATGTGACTCGTAATGTTTGCGAGCTGAGAGTTGTGTGATGCTGTAATATTTATGAAGGAAAACTCCACTGATAGTTTTTTTACTTCAATTAAAGAGTAAAAGGCACTTTCATGTTGATGGTTTTTCAAGCTTCCTACAATCTCTATGTTTCCGAAGGTATATTAGAATATCAAAACACCTAAACTGTGCCTTTTTGTGCTAAAATGTGCAACAGCAGTAAAAACGACACGGACGTTGTTATTTTGACGGTTTAACCGATAGTGATAATCGCTCAAACATCATGTGTTAAAGGTTAAATTGGCAATCTCGAAGATCTCCAAAGAACAGTCGCAGCAACACACACTCAAGAGTGAGTTGAGGAGCGAGTCTGTGGCCGTAGCTCCGCCATTCCCTCTCGGGCAGAACCATTAACTTTGAATAAAACCTTGGAAACATGGATATAACTTTGATCTTGCTTTGACTGTGTTTGAAAATATGAATAGTATAACCGAGGGAGAGTTCACAGCATATCATGCAATAGGTGATGGAAAACGTGTCACTGAGTGCCGCTTGTCATTTGAATGCATAGCGGGAAAGTGGCAACCGACGCCCAGTTGGTAACATTCATAATACTACAGATGAAAAGGCAGTGGGCACTAACCCAATAAGCTCAATCACCTTTGTGTTACCTCATTCGGCACAAGATAGTGACCCAAATTACTTTTATTGACATGAAAATCTTTGGAGATTTCCACTTTTAACTGTTAATTGATCTGATCCCCACAGCAGACGATGGGTTTGAGTAAGTGGCTTTTGCATTGTGGTCGCGGCAGCAAAAACCAAACTGCACATCTACATACAGCCATTGGACAACAGGAAATGATTGCATATCTGAAATATCTGAAATATGATAAAATGTGAGAAATAATAGCATGTGTTTGCTTTGCCTGACAAACCGCCAGGAGCATACATTTGAACGATGAATGACTTAATCGCCCAAATATCCTTTTAAGCTATAAGCAGTTAGCCTGACATCGCCAGACCTATTCGCTAATGCATATTAGTCGGGAACCTCTCAGCTCATTTTGGATTTCCAAAAGGGGTTCTCAGCAGGCACAGACCAAAATGCCTCTAGACGCAATTGGATGGACCTACAACCAACCAGAGCAATGAAACCTGTGACACATCAGCATTGGTTGTTTATGAAAATGCCTAAACAGCGCCCCCATAGGGCGCTCCTCTGTACAGCCATCGTATTAAACCCACCCTATATTATATAAAAAGGATGGGATTGGCCCCGAAACAGGCCAGGTCTTCTGGAAATCTCTCTGATCAGGAGGGGGGCCAGATGCATATGCCAGAGATAATAAAACATGAGCTTCCAGATTTGTCTTGTTCCCGGGCTCATGAGCAGTTTGTTATGGATCAAAACCATAAAGGGATCTTCAAACTTGTAATCGATTAACTTTCTGCTGAATAACTTTCGTTATTTCCGCACTAAATCCTGCTGTGCATGTAAGAGTGAGATGTGTGCATGTGTGTGTGCATCGGTGCGTACGTCTGTGTATCTGCGTGTATGTCTGTGTGTGTGTGTGTGTATATATTCATGTGCGTGTATGCATGTGTGTGTGTGTGTGTGTATGCAGGCATGTGTCTGTTAATGTGTGTACTTGTGTATATGCAGGTGTGTCTGTGATTGTCTGTGTGTATGTCTGTTTATATGCATTTGTGTGAATGCATGTGTGTGTGTGTGTGTGTGTGTGTGTGTGTGTGAATGTCTAAATGTGTAAGAGGGGGTAAAGACTCACGTTGTTCATGTACTCGCTCAGCAGGTCCTGCAGGGCCTGGCGCACGGCGTTGCACTCGGCCACGATGCGCTCGCGGCGGTCGTCCCGCGTGCACGAGGAGTCGGCCATGAGGGCGGCGCCGCTGATGATGCTCTCCAGACGCTCCTCCAGGGAGGGCCGGAAGCGGGCCTCGCTGAACGTCAGCGGGTCCAGGATGATCTTGTTCTGAAGGAGAGAGGAACCATGGAGAGGTTAGGACAGGGACACAGAGGAACAGAGGAACCATGGAGAGGTTAGGACAGGGACACAGAGGAACAGAGGAACCATGGAGAGGTTAGGACAGGGACACAAAGGAACCATGGAGAGGTTAGGACAGGGACACAAAGGAACCATGGAGAGGTTAGGACAGGGACACAGAGGAACAGAGGAACCATGGAGAGGTTAGGACAGGGACACAGAGGAACAGAGGAACCATGGAGAGGTTAGGACAGGGACACAGAGGAACAGAGGAACCATGGAGAGGTTAGGACAGGGACACAGAGGAACAGAGGAACCATGGAGAGGTTAGGACAGGGACACAGAGGAACAGAGGAACCATGGAGAGGTTAGGACAGGGACACAGAGGAACAGAGGAACCATGGAGATGTTAGGACAGGGACACAGAGGAACAAACAGAGGAACCATGGAGAGGTTAGGACAGGGACACAGAGGAACAGAGGAACCATGGAGAGGTTAGGACAGGGACACAGAGGAACAAACAGAGGAACCATGGAGAGGTTAGGACAGGGACACAGAGGAACAGAGGAACCATGGAGATGTTAGGACAGGGACAGAGAAGAACAAACAGAGGAACCATTGAGAGGTTAGGACAGGGACACAAACAGAGGAACCATGGAGCGATTAGGACAGGAACCCAGTGGAACAAACAGTGAACCAAAATAATCAAAGAACTAGGAGTAACTGAAAACCAGAGAACCAGAGAAACAGGAGCACCAGAGAGCCAGAGCACCAGAAAACAAGGAGAACCAGATAAACCGACAACCAGGAGAACCAGGAGAACCAGAGAACCAACAGAACCAGAGAACCAGCGCATCAAGAGTAAGAGAGCAATAACCAATCTCATTGGCCGGAGTTTTTTGAATGGCCTTCTCCATATAATGAAATCAATTACTTCCAAGCCAAGGCCGGGCTGATATTCACTGGGAAAGGCAAACTTGGATATCTGGATGGTCTCCAGAGGCCATCTCATCCTTCACCTTCTATTACTGTGGACTGGATCTGAATATCTTCAACAACAATGAGCTTCATTAGACTTCATTAGCCACCGTGAGAAATGGCGGCAGAGTGAAGAACAGAGGAGGAGACAGTGATTAAGGAGGGAAGGAGGAGACCCCGGGTTGGGTATAGTGAGTCTAACGGACCTTAACAAAGAGCAGAGGACATATTTGGCAGTGCCCAGGGCGGCAGAAGGTTCAAGGCAATCTGTCTGAGGAGGTAGCCAGAGGAGAGCTGGAGAAGGGTGACCTTCAAAGTTAACTCCAAAGCCTTGTTAACTGTCTAACACAACTCCCTCACCACCCTTTGGGCTCCTCTAGCACACAGTGGCTTCCAGGGGTACTGCCCCATTTCTTCTACCACACACACACATGCACACGCACACGCACACACACACACACACAAATATATACTTGCCCACCTGCTCATTCATGCATGTATGCACACACAGATACACGGACAAACAAACACACACAAACGGGCACACACACACACAGGGCCACCTGCTCATTCATATAAACACACACACACAAATTCCATAACAAACACACATGTACACAAAACACACACCAACCACCCACACACACAGCCACACACATCCATCTGCTCATTCACACACACACCCATCTGCTCATTCACACACACACACACACACACACACACACACTACATTATTTAAGTTAATACAGAATAGGTTTTTCTTAAGAATATCTTTAGAGAATCTGGCAGGGGAAAAAATGGCTGCATTACCGGTAGTGATCTCAGCTTTTATTGCTACTGTTTAAAAGTGCTGTCTGCAGCATTTTGAAGTGTGCTGCGGGGGAGGGGGTGGGGGTCTCTGCAGGTACATCCATGCTGGTGTAGCAAGTCTCTAAGCAACAGTGGCTCTCCCTGCCCAGCAGAGGGCCAGGGGTCTAACACAATCACCCACAAACCATCGTCTGATTCTGAGTCGCTAGGGTCTTATGTATCTCATGAATGTATCACAGGGCCACACTCAAACCGTTCACACACTCACACACCACCGTGCTGCCTGGGGATCTGCCCCCCGACGCAGCGCATCAGAGAACCCAAAGACAAATCAACCAGTCCACCTCTGACCAGGGTCCCACACCATTATTTGCCAAAATGGATTCAAGTAGGGGGGTTTGTGTGGCTGGATAACTACAAATAAGGCATGAAGAGTCTAAAAGTAGTTTGATTATGATTCTGCAAAATCACACATTTAGGCATGTGTGTGTTCATCTGCAATGCACAATAGTTGAAATTTAATTTAAATGAATGAAACTATGTGGAAACCAAAGGGTGGCACTGTAAGTTGAGTGACTCTGCTCCAGCGTCTGACTGCATTATTGATGATGTTGTTGTTGTTATTATTGACGCAGCGACAAGGTGAACGAGCAGGTGAGTCTGACGCATGCAGGAGGAGTGAGGTGTTGAGTGTGAGTCTGGTTGTCAAAATGTGCATTTTGTGTTTCGCATTTGGGCACATGTTTTGAGTTTCTTTGCATTTCTGCTTTGATATTGAGGTTGCTCACATTGTGAAGTTACAGACCTTACTTTGCGCTGCAAGTTCTGCACTTCATGTGCACATCTGAAAACCTGTGTGGTTGTTATGGATTGATGGTTTCGCTGTCCATAAGTAAACAAACAGCTGTCCCTTGTTAAGGCAATGAGTCGTTCGCTATGAAGAATAACAAAAATCTCTTGTTTTGGATAAGTGTTACAATTATAAAAGCGAAATACAGTGTTTTGATGTACGGAAACTATTTAAAAACCATGTTTTATCAAATTCAGAGAGAAAAAAGGCCCTGGTCGTGGCATTAAGCATTTTGAGTTGATACGAAATGGCTGTGTTTGTATCATGAACATCACTAGTTAATGTTTAGGGAAGAGGAAAAGGGGCCCTGAAAAAGCCACAATACACCAAGGAAGGGAGAGATGCAAGGAAGAGAATCAGATGAAAGGGATAGTGAGCAGATCCCCCGAGGACTCCATTGTTATTCCAAGCAGGATGTCAAGACTGTTATCATCGCTGGCAAGTTTGGAATAGTCAAAGTAGAAGAAGTACTGAGTGCCGCTTAGACAAAAGTTGAAGGGTTGTTCTTTATTCTTCTTGTTTTTCCTGTAAAATAATTTGCCCTCATGTGGCATTTACATGTTGTATCACAGAATAAACTAATAGCTGAGAGCCGTTTTTTTAGAAGTCGATTTTCTAAATATTATGCTTAACGCCGAGTTGTAGAGTCAGTAGCGAAATTACATTTGTGCTCTGCTGGACGATGTCACGCGACAGGAAGCTGTACAGCACAGCCCAGCCTCAACAACCTGCCCTCCTCGTCCGGATGCTAGGCCACTCCTTCCGCCGGCATCATCACGTCAGCGCTCGGTCTGGTATCATCCAGTGAACCACCGCTTGAGGCGTCCGGGCCGGATGGGTGGATCCTTAGTTCAGCCCCCCCTCGGAGACGATACCCCGATGGCCGGAGTGACGTCATCAGGATGTGTGTCAAGCAGCGCCCCGGCGGCAGGCTTGTCCTCGTATTTTAGGCCAAGCATGTTGTGACCGCGGGGAAGTCGTGGGTGGGGACAAGAGGAGAGGAGATCTTGAATCACCCACTGTACTGCCCTTGGGGCCCCGGGGACCCGGCGTTCGAGGCTCTCGTGCACGTGGTGACTTGTATGCGTCCTGACAAACCACCGCTGTCCCAAGGGGGTCCTGAGTCACGTCCGGCATGCTGATGGTTTAACCCTAATGAGGAGGGCTATGACTCTGGGCCTCGCTCCAGCCTCGGTGCTGTCACACCGTGCATTACAATTACAGATCTCACTTATTTCATTAGAGGGCTCGTTTGTGTAAACATTTATTACAACTGGGAAGTGACTGTGTCCGTGCTCAATGAAACACCATTATGGATGAACACTTACAAGAAAAAGTTTTGAAGTAAATGATGTATGGCGGCACTTAGAGAGGAAACGCTTCGTCCAGAGCGTCAGCACCTTTCCACCCTGCGATGTTCTCACAGCGCTAATGGATGTGACGTCCCTTCAGTTCAATTAGAGCTGTCATTTCTTAAAACAATTACAGCCACAACACACTTCTCATTGGAAGTTCATTGGATATATATATTCTTTTTTTTACAGCAGCTATTAAGACAATCATTGCCCATGTCACTTTTATATATCGATACCAAGTGGCTTTATAATCGGTTTATAATAAATGGAATTTAACACAGACGATACATAATGCTTCGATAGCGTCTCTCCCAGAGTCTCCTTCACACTACAGGATACAAGTGGATATAACACATGGACAGATTCTGGGTTTTATTTGGTTTCCAACCTGATTTGGGTATGGAGATACATCTAATGCATATTAGTCTTGAGGCAATGCAACTCTGAACAGTCAAGTATGCAACTTCTTCGTTATTCCAGTACAACACATTATTGTCTCTGTGCCTTAAGAGCCAGACATCTGTGCACATGGAAGAGTGGGAAGCCAGCTAGAGAGATATAAGCAAGCTAATCATATAAAGTATATAAGATAAGGCTTTCAGGCCAAGCATTCAATGTAGATTATGATTGGATGATTTTGTATGTACTGTACACACTTGATGACTGCATTGCTGTCTTACTATATTACTTGTGCCGCAGGACAATTTTCTGAACAAGTTAGACAATAATGTGAAACAAGGGGTCAAGGTATCAAATGAAATCCTTTCTGATTTCAACAAAACTTCTCCCTTGACCTTAAAAATACTGTTCACCTCACAGCAGGACTTGTGCCAGACAAAACCAAACAAGTTAACATATGATGTGTGTGCTGTCCATTTCTAAAGCCCCAGGCATACACCACAGATGGCTTCTAGATACCAGAGTTAGGCAGAGAGCAGATAAGGCCACAAGGGAAACCAGGGTTAAAACATAGCATTAACCATACAGACATCAGCAGCAGAAAATCACTGACAACACAACAGCACTGACAGAGAGAAACAAAACACAGCAAAGAGACCCAAGACAAAGAAAGCTGTGATTAATAACAGTAATAGTATTGATGTAAATAGAGAGACTGTTTATGTTTATCATTGCATGTATGCAGGACAGCTCTGAAGGAGGCAACTATACGACTTTGGTTTTGTTCTTAACATTATTAGGCAATTATTATCGCAAAATGGCATAGATCACTATGTTGGGGATCATATAACTAATTTCGTTCCACGTAAAAAAAAATCATAGAAATATTTTGGGTTCACTGCACCTTAAACATTATTATGTGTTATTATCATCGACATGGTTCAGCAAAGACTTGTTTTGTTTTTAACAAAAACATTTGTTTTTTAACACATTCTTTTCGCCATTGTAATTTTTTATTAGGATAATAACATGTTTGTGTTTTGTACATAACGATTAAAGCACTTAAAAGCTGTGCCCATTGTGACTTGACGCTTTTGAAAAGAGACAAAGATATGACCGCAGGGGGACACAAAATGAGCAACTCCTTTAGTCATCGCTCAGCAAATTAGAATGATTTAAGTTCCCAGAGACGGAGGAAGTGCCTCACAGTACATCTGCTGCTGTTCTCGACCGCAGTCACTTGAGATGCTCAGTCAGTTGACAAAGGGTCGCTTGCTATGCTAATTGTTTCGCTCTTGATTGCGTAACAATTTCAAAAAGAACAAGCAATAACACTAACGCTAATTTCTGTACATACTAACCTTTTATTTTTAAAGGCTATCGCGGCCAGTGTCCCAAATAATGAGAAAACTTCGTCATTCAATGAGTCACCGGAGAGTTCTGCTTTAAATCAAACTTTGGCAAGGAACCAAACTGCACTTAAAAGAAAACATCATCAGCTTTGGTGGTTTCATGTCAGCAATAAGGAAGATGTTCTCCTGCCGGCCTTGGGATCTAAAGTGCATCCATACGTTGTGACCACGCTGGGTTCACGACGCTTGAGTGGCTCAAAATATATACACACGTTAGCTTAGCCCTGTGTTCTTTCAAAAACATCAGATGGAAATACAGAGTAAAGTAGAGCTAAATTATTCAAAAAAGAGGGGAAGAAATAAAAGGCAAACTGGAGCGAATAAAAGGCAGAAAAAAACGTCAATAAATAAGTGAACTAGTGCGAGCAGCGGGAAATCAAGCTAAAAGGCCTGGGATGACTTTAAAACAGGCCACGTGCATGCCCCATTGAACTCTGTGTATGCTTTGGGAATCCTGCTTAACAAGCATGTGAATCGCAACCTACAACCCTGCTCTATCCATTATTGCTCTGTCTAGAATAACACTGGGACTTCAGTGAACTGAATGACCACTGGGTCTGCCAAGGGGCACAAGATGGGCACAAGGGTCCCTACCTGGGCTTATGTATGTATTGTGTGTATGTATTCTATTGCATTGTATCGGACACATTAGGATTACCCTCACATTTTCCCTGTTCCCCTTACAAGTCAGTTCCGAGTGGTCAGTAATGGTGACAGTAGGGTGCATGGTCTCCTGTACCAGAATAACAATGTGAAAGTAGCAAACTGCTATCTACAGTGGGCACCAGTGTTGCAGTATGTATGTTATGGTCTTGGTTCTCCATAAGCAAAATATACTGAAGGGCTGAAAACTAAGTCTCAATTGCTGGTGTGGCGGTCTGCTAACGTTTTTTGGAGAATTGTATCTTGATTTGTACTATTACTTGGTCATCCTAGCATTATGGCGCACTACAATAATGTAGAAACGGCTCCAGAACACACTTGACTCTATGGGAGATGGTGTAATGCGTGACCTGTGTGGACCAAACATGTTTATGGACTGTAGCTGTAACGTCTAATAGGAGGGAAACCCGGTGGCATTTCCTCCCCTTTATGGAACACAGCCGCACCAGCTGACCTAAAATGTTCTGTTTTTATTAAAGCGGGAAACACTTTGGAGCAATTTACCTGGGCCTGCGTCTGCTGGGGTGGACACCTTGCGCCGGGAATTAACTTTTATTATTTCACTCGCTTGTGCTTATTTTGTCAACTGGATATTTCGGGCCTTCATTGGAATAGCAGAACATTTATACTATACCTGTTATATATGCTATAACTTGTCCTTGTGGGAACTTCTTATTGCTGTATTCCAGTATACCCTACGTGTGTGGTTGAGTTTGCTATAAGGCTATCGGTCACACTGTACAATTAATGTAGAATAATTAACCATTCATTAGAATAAGTTAATGCAGTAATAAGCATTAGCTAACAATCAACTTAACGAATGGTCTAGTAATTAATTAACTAATTAACTAATGGTGTTCATGTTTGCTAATGGTGTTCATGTTGATTAAGGTAGTGGTTTTCATGTTTACTAAGGTATTCATTTATACATATTTAATAGGGTAAGGGTTAACCATTTATACATTATAGAATAGGGTTAGAGTTAGGTTTAATCCTAACCCTATTAAATAATGTATAAATAAATACCTAAGTTATCATGAACACCATTAGTAAATTATTACTAAACCATTAGTTAATTGTTAATTAACTGTTCATTGTTAGTTAATGCTTATTACTGCATTAACTAATGTTAATCAATTGTTCTTTATGGTACCCCTATTGTAAGACGAGTGCAGGTAGAAGATACAACTGAATAGAAAAATGTGTGAAAGTGAAAAAATAAATATAACACTGAAGTGACCATGGCCTGTGAATTAGAGTGAGTGACTAGTCTGCACAGTGATGTCTGCGTCGCCGTTAGAGAGGGAGACATGAAATGTGTGAACACATCACGCTGTGTCATGTGGACGTTTATGTCCTGTGAGAGGATGAGATGATTCCTAACGCTCTGATCCCAATACAACAGCAATAAGACAGCATCTACGCAACAGTGTGTACAAAAGATTGCATGCATCCAGAATTATCAAAGTGGGGAAATTCCTGCATTGCAGAGAAATGTAGACGGATATAATATTCCGTTTTAAAAAGCTGCAATGTGTGAATTGGAGCTGATCAAAGTTGTTTATTTTTCGCAATGCAGACAAACCACCCGTTGAAATGTTTCCCATGGCCTCCTCTTTTGGCCTGACGTGTGTTGTCCTTCAAACGGACCATCAGAGGAACTGATTGCCTCCATGTAGACTTGTTGATTTATGTAACTATCACACTCACACACCAATGTGAATGGAAGCTAAAGGGCTACAGAACTAAGGCAAACATTGGAGAAAAGCAAGCTGATGGAGTAGGATTTTTGCGCGTGTACTGTGATGACCAAAAAAAACAATGACAACAGGAGTCCACGGTGTGCTCTGCGTGCGTACTTAATTCAGCTCAATCTACAACCAAAAAAAACCCACCCATAAAAACAAATGTTCATTAGAGATTGACTTCAAACCAATGCTAGCGCCTTCCAGAATGTGCACGGGGACAGACCCTGTCAACAGTCCTACTGAGCCCTCCTGACGGCGCAGTGTGTTGGAGGAATAATGGCCATCGCCACGGAGGTCTCTGTGGCCCTGGAGAAGGCAGCTGTCTGCCCTGACTGTGGTGCTGCGGAGATGTGTTTACGTCGGAATGAGATGGGGAATAAAGACACACTGACGGACAGAGTCACGGACGCAGACAGACAGAGTCAAGGACACAGACAGAGACACTGATGGCTCCGTGGACTTGCAGCTGGGACTGAAATTTGACAGAAGAACTGCAACTGCAAGAAATAATTGTTTCCCTCAGTGGCCGTACTGATAGTCAGCGAGCTCTCTTTTTTTAGCGAGAATAAATTATTGGCATTACACTACATTATTATCACTATTATTATGACCGATATATGCAGGGTGCAGCGGTTTTTATTATTGAGATCTAATGTTCTACCTATAATATCCAGACCTAAAATTATGGCTCTCATTGTGCGATTGTTTCAGTGGTTAAATGTCACTGTTCGTCCTAATAAAAGGGGATTATAGTGAGGATGGTGTTTGAGTCAGTCGTTACTAAAACATATATAGTAATAGCTCAAATATAGAGATAGCATAAATCATAATAATAGAATAATTATATAATAGAATAATAATTGAAAACTAGGACTGCAAGCAGTCACACAAGGTATTCACTGCCCACGCACCGCCTATCCCAGCGGCCACCCTTTTCAAGCGAATCACAGGTGTAGTCATTACTCCTAGAGGCAACTATGCCTCCGGCAGGGGAGGGTCTTTGTTATTCACTCACACGCGCACACACACTCGCACACACGCACGAAAGCACGCACACGCACACACACGCACGCACATGAACACACACACACACACACGCACACTCAGACATACAGAGAGACAGGCACACTCAGACATACAGAGAGACACACAAACTATGTACACATGTTAAGGGAGGGGTCCTCTATGTTCCTGACAAGTTTCACGTTCCTGCATCATTCTTACGCGGACTTGCGATGTAAATGGAGCATTAGCGCTTAGCTTAGCATTTTTTCCAATTTGTCAAATTGGCGCTGTGACCTCATCTTTTGAGCTATTGACACACAATTTATACACACGTGTTCAGGAGGGTGGCCTCTATTTGCATGGTACGTTTCTGCTTCCTTCTGAAGCTGACTTGTGGTATATAGAATAATGTTCGTAAATTAGCATATATTGAATTTGCCATAACTCGGCCATTTGTTACACAATCAAAACCATTTCAAGGAATCTGAATCAGGCAAGTCCATAGATCATGAATATCCAAACTGGGGTCCCAATGGCAAAAATGTTCAGCATGCAAAATAAGGCATGTACACCAAGTTTCAGAATTTTTTATAAATCGGGGCGGCCATGACGAGCGTTTAACTAAGACCGGAAGTTATAGCGCCCCCTATGGGAATTTCGGCACCAAACTTTTTGGAGACCTGTTTACCGGGGATATGTATATATCCCCCAAATTGATTTGAAAAATGTAAAACTTTTGACCAGTCCACCGCTGAGATAGAGGCATTACCAATCCAAAACAATAATAATAGCCAACCGCTAGAATAACAATAGGTATCAGATACACTGTGAATACCTAATAATAACTCCACGGAGGATTAAGCCTTTCTAGTCTTCTTTTCATTCAATCAAGTCATGCGCGTGGACCCAGGAAATCAGCCAGCATGGCGTCTTCAGGGACAATATTCCCTCAAAGGAGAAAGTCACATCAAACACCTTGCACCTTGTTTGAATGTTTTCAGTACATCGACCTGGGGTCTCTTCATTTAAAATAGACCTGTCGCACAACAAAAGCTGGATCTAAATCCCCCACAGGTCTAACTACTTGACATTAGCGTCTTCCTTTCCCGCTAGGTTATCCCATTACAAACCCAATCTCAGACGACATGCTGCGTGGAGCTCAGAGTGTCTCCAACATGGGGGCGAGGGGGCATTGTCTCCAGTTGCCCCACTTGTGGCTCTGATGCGGTCTGATCACGCGTGTCTGTGTTGGCTGAGGGCTGACACGGCGGCTCCGTAAATCTTTCTGCATCAGTGCTCGGTTTCTGTGGCAACCTCTGATGTCTAATCAAAATGGTAAACAAAAGATTTTCCTTTTCATATTTTGTCAAGCCATCAATGACAGTCACTGCATGTCCTTTGAGGAAGAAAGAAACATTGTGATAAGCGATGACTCGCATTCCACATAGCGCCGCTCATGGTGTCTGTGTTGTGACATAGCAAGGCACCCAGTTCTAATGGACCGATTAGCTACGCTCCTCCTATAGGTCATGTGTCTATAGGTCTACAGGTTACTTTAGCACTATTTTAGCAGTAATGATAGTTTGGAAGACCACTTTCACTCTCCTTTGTCAAGTTCCATTCAGCTAGCAGGTAGGTAAGGGCTGTAAATATGTGTGTGTGTGTGTGTGTGTGTGTGTGTGTGTGTGTGTGTACTAGCATGAGTGAAGCTTTTAACAGTGTGCGAAGTCTTTATGCAAAGTGTTTATATGTAGTATTGTGTTGAATATTACAAGGCTCATAATTGACGGCTAGACTATATATATATATATATATATAAACATAAAGTGCAGCAGGCAAACACAGAGGAAGCTTACTCAGGCTAATTGTACCCTTTTCCATTTCCTTTCATGTGTGGGATGCCGTCATGAATACAAATATAAACATAGAGGAAATGATAACCAACCTCATCAGAAGGTATTACTAATGCTCTGTAAGAATGAAATACATGTGAATATATGTAGTGTATACAATATTTATACATGCAATGACTAGTTTACCCACCTACTTGATATCTAAAGTGAAATGTTTGCTATAGTTCCTCCGTTCTGAACAACTGATTGCGGACATGGGGTGTGCCCAGGTAGGAAGAGTGCTCTTTGATCCCCAATACTTCGCACCACAAGTTACGCAGTTAGCACAACCAAAGTCCACTGCTTCTATAACATCTGCAATAGCAAATATGAGTAGGTCAAGTATTATGTTATGAATGCATCTCAGAGGGATGCATTATGTTATGTTAAAACATAGAAAATGGTATTCGGAAAGCAGGAAAGTGCTGGGATGCGGATGCTGCTCTGTCCCCAAGAAGGGGGAACACAGACTGGGACAGCAGGACCTACTCAACTGCCTCGTCCACTTATCTCATGTGCTGTGATGGGAGATATGGGAATCGATGTTTCTGGAAATCAGTCTGCTCTGCTGCATCAGGAGTCCAGGAAATATAAGTAGATAATGTCTTACTAAGTTACGGAGAAAAAAAAGAACAAGGAATCTCAGGAATCAACCCTAAAACCCCTATATGGTATGAAGGACCACTCTAAAGGAGATGAGAAAACGGATACACAGATGTCTATCAATAGCACAAAGGGAAAGTACTATCCTTTGTAAATTATTCAGCTGTTTATTCTCCATAGGGCCTCACAGATAATAAACCAAGGGCTATATTTAAAAAAAGATGTGTATATTATTATTACCATTCATATGAGATAAGTGGTGTTTACTTGTAATAGCATCTTCCAATACCACCAGATTATTTGTGAATTAAAGATACTAAGATGTGTTTTTATTTCTGCAAAAGCCTGAAGTATTTGGAACTGCAGGGGTGTTTGCCAGCAAAAGTCTCCTACATAAGAATCCCATAAAAGCCAAGTATTAATTAGAGTTAGATCTAAATGTTGATAGGCTCTCTGGTATTTACTTGCGTCTGAGTGTGCACATCTGTTCTTGTTATTGTGCAGCTTATGTGGCAGGGAGAATACAAAGACATACTCTGACAGGGGGTTTTATGGGCCTTGCTGGTTTTTATCCCTGTTATTCCAGCGCGGGGACGTTTGAACCTGTCAAAACCATTTTTTTTAACCATCCTTTCCTGTTATTTTTGGGTTGCCAGAAACAAGCCATTTACAGAAGAGTCACATGAAGTAAAAAGCTAAGTTTGCTTTGAAAGTGATTCAAGTGCCCTGATTAGGTCATTTTGCTATTGCCTGCAAGAGTACTTTGCATATCCAAATATCAACATAGTGGAGAAAAAAGCATACTGGCTGGCATCTGCACAGGCAAAGGCCTCACTGGTTACTCTTGGTGAGGGGGAGAAGGAACCTTGTGCAGTCTTCCAGTCAGTCCTCACTGGTTCCACTTAGTGAGCGGGAGAAGGAACCTTGTGCAGTCTTCCAGTCAGTCCTCACTGGTTCCTCCTCGAGAGAGGGAGAAGGAACCTCCCTCAGACCTCCAGTTAGTCCTCACTGGTTCCTCCTCGAGAGAGGGAGAAGGAACCTCCCTCAGACCTCCAGTCAGTCTGGTTCCTCTTAGTGAGGGGCAGAAGGAACCTCCCACAGAACTCCAGTCAGTCTGGTTCCTCCTGGAGAGAGGCAGAAGGAACCTCCCTCAGACCTCCAGTCAGTCTGGTTCCTCTTAGTGAGGGGCAGAAGGAACCTCCCTCAGAGCTCCAGTCAGTCTGGTTCCTCTTAGTGAGGGGCAGAAGGAACCTCCCTCAGACCTCCAGTCAGTCTGGTTCCTCTTAGTGAGGGGCAGAAGGAACCTCCCTCAGACCTCCAGTCAGTCTGGTTCCTCTTAGTGAGGGGCAGAAGGAACCTCCCTCAGACCTCCAGTCAGTCCTCCATAAAAAGGGGGACAGCGAGTGCTATTAAATCCTCCCAAGGCAGCAACAGTTCTCAAGGGAAAGAAGAGACTATATACAGACCTCCAGCCCTGGGTTAGTGGGACCTCTATTACCCATAAGATCTTGTTAAAGACGTATAAATCTCCTCCAGGGCTCCGCCAGCCAATCACCCAATGCCTTTGACCGCGGGGTCCCTGCAGCTTGCTGGGGCCATGGTGTCAACGAGTGACAGCGCAGATAACAGCCCCACCTGGCAGATGTACACCGGCTTCCCCGCAGAATAGAGAAGGACAGGAGGGGGATAACAAGTCTGGCTAGCGTCCCTATCACAGTGGGCTAGAAGGGAAAGTAAGAGGCCTCTGCAATGAGTCTATGGAGGAAAAGGAAAGGAAAGGAAGGGAAAGGGTGCACACATTTTGAATTCAAAGTCTGTCTTTAAAGCAACAAAAGGATCCATACTATAGGACACATAGATGAGGAGTGTGTATATAAGCATGGACTTTTTTGTCTCTCTATGAAAGTAGCTTCAGTGTAGGACACTTTATCGACCTACGTTGACTCACCAATCGAGCTATTTCAGACACAATGCAGACATTGCACGGCCCTTTTTCAACTATTGTAATCATAGCATATGCCATCCTAGGATTCAGAATCGGAATACTGTCTTTGCCCATACAACTAGACCTACAGCAATGTTCTCTTGGTTCAGGTGCAGACATTAAACATCATACTGGAGCAAAGCACTTCAGTAAAGTAAAGTAAAGTTATATAATAATGCATTATTCCCTTAACTCCAAAAAAAAGTGATTGGAATAGCGACACCCATTTCCTCCACTGCTACAATCAGGGTCCCCTACATCGTCTTCTCATTTCTGTGCTGCAGCCATAAAGGTCACATGTATGATTTGTTTGTCTCACCACATATGCTCAGGGCCCCTTGTTACCAAGGCACTGGTTGTCCTGTTAGCTGCACTACATTAACCCCCACAGCCTGGGAGCGTTTCTGCTGAAGACCACCCCCCCAACCCCCAAACCCCACCAGCAGTGCTCACCCGTTGCTGACTGATATACCCTACACTAATGAGCAGGAAGATGCTAGCCCAGCCAAACAGAGAGCTGCATGTGTTCCCCTCTGCGTGTGTGTATGTGTATGTGTATATGTGTGTGTGTGTGTGTGTGTGGGTGTGTCTGTGCATGCATGAGTGCGTGTGTGTGTGTGCCTGTGTTTTCCAGTTTGATTGTGGGTACAGTTTTCCCTTCCCCAACGCGGGAAAAGAACAAATAGAACAGATAGAGGACAAACAGAACAGGAGAGGGCGAGGGAGAGAGGGCGATAGAGCGAGCATACTCTTCCACCACGGTCTCGATACAACCAGAACAACGACAAAAGAAAATGCTGGAACCCGAAGCGGAAGCATGACTCTGTCAACAGCGCTCAAGACACAAGGAAGAACCTCTCCCGTACGAGACGACACTTGAATCCCCTCATACTGTTGTGGGACCGGGTAGGTGGAGCCCCTTTAAGCTACCTCTCTCGCACAGGAAACCTAAACCCCAATAGGAGGGATTGTTAATATTGGGCAGGGGGCTCAGGCACTCCACCCCCCTCACTCCCTCACATCCTTCATCACCTGAGGCCCCTGGGGACCCGTGTCACCCTCGCCGTGAGAACCACACCTGGGAGGTGCGGCAGGTAATTACCACCATCATGCTTGGCCGCCCGGATCTCATTTATTACCCGCTGCTTAAGGCAAACACACACACACACACAACAAAATAGGGAGAAATAATTAGAAATTACAGGGGGATAAACAATTACCATTTAAATGTATGGTTGTGGTTGGTCCCCTCCCCCCTTTCGCCCTGCTCATCTTCTCCTCTCCCATCGCCCCCCCACCCATCTGTGGGAGTTTGCAAGAAAAGGGAGAGAGAATGAATTATGCAGCGGGGAGCTTCAGTTGGTCAGGCAGCATGGCAGCTCCTCCAGACTGCTGTCCTTCACTCTCAGATGGATATTGACGACCATTAACACCACAATCACACCACACACCCAGCCGGTGTTTTACCCCTAACCATCATATACACAAGCACTGGGCTCCTCCCTCACGGCTGTTACCCCAGTGATGCTGGAGGAAGTGTAATGGAAGTGACCCCTCGCATGGGATACCAGGGCACCGACACCACATCAGACCACTAGCAACAGCAACAGCCTGGACCGGCCTCACGTAAAAGCCTGACAGGCAGGGACTGGTAAAAGCTTCACTCATGCTAACACACACAATGTCCATGGAAGTATAGCAGGCGTCAGGAGAACACTCTCTCTCTCTCTCTCTCCCCTCCCATCCTCCCCCCTCCCCCCGGATAAAATCTGGATAACCGTTGCTGATTTCTCCAAATTGCCTACCCTAGCTTTAAGGCAGTTTGATAGTGTGTGTGCTTTATTACAATATAATTCTCTCTTATGAGTCCAAGGAAAAGATATCTCCCGTCTGGGCCTTTGTGGCTGTTCTTAACATGTGCTATGAGAAAGCTATAGACACAGGGTGACTGTTTATAACACATACACACTAACCCTCACACCAAAAATACACTCACATACTGAGGTGAATTTCTCCCACACCATATTATGAGACACTAATGTGTCTTTTCTCTCCCTCTCCATCTCTCTACCCATGGCTGGTGAATCCCCAGCCCCGTCCAGATCTTCTGATCTACGTCTGAAAGGAGAAGGAGCCGTTGGGTGTCAGTCGGCTTGTTCTGCTAATTAAAACACGGGTGGCAGGCCAATCTAGCTGTCATTTGGAGATAATGGATTTGTGGAGGTGTGTACCACTCCACAGGAAATGAGTGTTCAAAAAAATAAAAAATACCTAATTTCACTCTAACACCCTCTGGGTGTTATTAAACTGTTTAACTTATTTATGTGTTGTCCTTTTCATTGATAATACGCAGCATGTTTGATAGCGTGATTTAGCTTAGCAAGTTGCTCCCCATCAGATGATCTCCGTAGCGTGAGAGGAAATACGGCACACAGCTGAACGATGTGTTTGGCCTGCTCCTGTACTCCTCTAATCACCACGGCTTTCATCTCTCATTTGCCTGCAATGAAAAAGCCCCTCTTTCATGGTTTTGCGAGGCTTGCATGGCGGCCCCCCATCTTGTTAGTTCCACATCTCTTGCCTTTATCCTTCTCGCAGTCTTTGAGATTTCACACGGTTTCCTATTAGAGCGTGCACACACCGCGTGGGAGCGTACCGTTACACGCATTGCGTAGTGCTACGCTCCCACTCCAGCAATCTCTAGGCCATGGAATGAGATGAACAAATAAACGTTGGCTCAGGATGTGAGTTTCTGCTGAAAGCAGCACTAGCAAAATGAGGAACTTCTGGAAGAAACGCCTCCATTCTCGCCAAGAGCACCGCTTCGTGTTTTTTTCTTTTCTTTTACCTAACGCGTGTTGTTTCTACAGACAGAGGTTATGACTCTGGAGCTTATTCACTTGGGAATACTACATGGATACAGTCTTGCTTTCATTCAGAAAACAATAAGAAAATACTATGGCAGTTCCCCTGTATCGAAACCAATAGAAAATACAATGGCTCTGTCACTCACAGGGCCCTGCTCCATGTGGTCTACAGTGGTACAGTGGTGAGAGGAAAACAATGTACAGAAAACAGTGTGCATAAAACAAATTCATTCATCATCCGATACTGACATAATAGATAAACGTAATCTATTGAACAGTTTACTGAAGTGTCCAAGTAGCACAGGCTCATGTTATGGTGTCTCTGTGTGTCAGTGTGTTTAGTGACACATTTTGTCACATTGTGCGCAATCTTACTGCCTTACTCGTACTTTACATGAACTAGGCTGGCATTGTTAAGAAAATGACAAAGAATAAAAACACGAAAAACACAATTATTAAGAAAACATTCTCAAGGATGGTTATTAATAAATTATTATTTATTATTATTTTATTATTATATTATTTTCTAAGAGCTACTAACGTTTGTAACATTTATGATACTGCAAATGCAAGGGCTTTCATCAGTGGGCCATAGGCTCAATCACCATTATGCTTCCTCGATTTGATGATAGTGACTTAACTGACATTTAAGTCACAAAGGAAAACCTTTGACATTACACTTTGACTTACAAAGCCGGTTTCTAACCGTTGTGGCCACTCAAAGTGCTGTGTATTATAAGTGCGTTCACATGGGGTACACATTCACACACAGGCCGTGTGTGAATGTGGAAGGGTTAGGGATCTTGCTCAGAGGAACTACAACACCTATAGCCAGGAGGAACAGCAGCCCAACAACACAGAATTACATCCTGAGCTACTACTGTCCAGATGCATAGTCTCCCATTATGGATCTTCCTACAGCCATGTATTTATCATTTATTTATTAAAAAGCGACTGCCTCTTTTATTCGTCAATGAGAGGCAGCATACCTTCGTCTCAACACAGACGTAAACATTTTTGTCTTTGCAGTCAGTATAATCTGTTTGCCTGGTATTGGAATAAAAGACAACCTTGATATTATCATAAAAGCAAACATCTTCTATATGATGAATTCACAAACAAAAAGATGTTACATAACCTGTTGGTACGGTGATAATTATGAAAATATTGCAGTTACTGTGTTAAGTCTTTGGTATTTACTCTCACCTTGTTTTGAGAACACTAAATCCCCCCTCGCCACAAAAAAAGGGTTGTGCACAAATTAAAAAAAGTATAGCAGAGTAAAATCTACAGTGATTGCACTACATTAGGAACGTATCAACATTGCAATACAGGGTGTCACCACATAGAAATGTGTCACCAAACATTAGCACTGTCTATATATGAGCAGTATGTTTGGAGCTCACAATCCGCATGTTTGAAGCAGGCAACAGAGGAGTCTACCAAAAGGTAGCAAACTGCTTTGCATTTCTCTCCAGTCAGACTTGGAGTGAAAGAGCTTAGTTTAGCAACACAGTAACCGAAAATCAGGAAATCAGCTCATTTCTAATCTGGTTGGGATTTGTCTCAAATCCTCAGAGAGTTAGCTGCCAGATATATCCCACAGCAGAGATGCTAGTCATACTCACAAAACCATG
>OOFG01019665.1:2941-18182 GCA_900323295.1 Molva molva
AGGAAATAATGAGGGGGGAACAGAAAAGAGGGAAGGAAGGAATGAGGGAGGGAGGGAAGGAAGGAATGAAGGAAGGAGGGAGGGAAGTCAAGAGGGAAGGAGGAGAGTAAAGAGGGAAGGAAAGAAGGAGGGATGAAAGAAAGGATATAGAGGAGGAGAAAAAGAAAAAAGTAGCATTGGGACATCAATTAGTCAAGCACTCTGTAAAGGTCTTCAGTGTGAAACGGATAAGCAGTGGGCTAATGCAGACAGGAATGTATGTGCTTGTGAAAAGACTGTGTGTGTGTGTGTGTGTGTGTGTGTGTGTTTATGAGAAAACACTACATAGCCATTCTCAAGATTTATGTGTGAGCAAATAGCAGAGCCAAATACTTTTCTCTCTAAAGACACCACTGGTTGCTACTGGTAGCCATCAAAATATGTTTGATCAAACCTAGTGTCACAACCAGGAAGCCCTCAAGCTTATGTCGTTCAATTCCATTTGGTGTTTGCTATAGATAGAATCCATCAAGTGAAAGCTCGATAATGAATGTATGCTCAATTACACATCGTAAATTGCTGTATCGTAGATGTTTGTGTATATGTCAACACAATGTCAACTTATTGTGAAGACGTGCACAATCATGAACATGTTTTTTTTGTTTGTGCGTAAACCAACACCGATGATGAATAGTATTCAATTGAGTTCATTTGATCGTTTTCATGGCAGTTCATCTTACACACAAGATTCCCACAGAACCAGTTTTGTATGAACTGTGTGTTGCCATAGGAGAGCCACAAATGTCAACAACAAGTCAAGCAACCAATTTAATTAATGATGACACTGCTGCAGACCACAACCCATACAATGCTGTTTCCACAAATTATAGGGTTGTTAGTTAGAGAGGGATGGGTAGATCCTTGCGCAACATCACATTTACATTTGAACGCAAGCATTACAATTGACCGCTTCCCTCAGGTTTTATTTTATAAGCTTTAATTTCTTTCTATGACAATTAACTACACTAGACATTTATTCAAAGCAACTTACCAAGAGTTCAAAGGTCAAGGAGCAGACCTGCTTACCTGTAAGCCATCTTGCTCAAGGATGCCTTCAGGCAGGCTGCATTAGGGAATCAAACCCAGTACCTTTCAGGTGGGAGTGGAACACCATACCCCCACACTATCATTGCCCCCTGACACGGTTGAGCCGATGACACCGGGCGCTGCGGGTTACCAAAACACGAGCAGACCGTGGGCTCAGATTTCCACTTGCATAACGGGTCACCAGATCGCACTGATACCAACCACACAAAGCAGGTTGCTTTCACGCCGTTGTGTTCTCCTAAACGCAACCCTTCTCCTGAATGGAACCTTTCACAAAGGTTCAGAAAACCATTTCGCTTTTTTTTGGACCATTGACACTGGTGTATGGTAGGATAATTAATGAATAGGGCCAAAAGGTCCTGAGTTCGAACCCCAATGTCTGCAGTCTACCTGTAAGCATCAATGGGCCGATTATTCACCCTGTGTATCTGAATAATTCTCTGTAAATTGCTTTGTATAAAAGCATCTCCTAAATGACTAAATAGTCAATTGTAAAAGGAACTCACTGTTCACAATCACAATGATTCATTGCAGAGGCCAGAACACAGAAAACACTTACACACAGTCCCGGATAAACCAACAGACATTCTGAAAGGCGAAGTAGCCTGGACCACACCTCATTTGCCTGTTGCACCATACACCCTTCTCTTTACAACAATGCTACATTATCTGATGCCTCATCCATCATTACCGATGTTTTCACGCCAGATAACGCCTTTTGACAGCAAGACCAGTCCCTACAGAGTCCCAGCAGCTGTTCCAGTGGTAGGCGGTAGGCCCAACCCTCGCAAACCAGACTTGCGGATTTGAAACCCAAGTTAGTTGGTACTTGATATAAACTGAGAAACAGAGCTCCACTTTAAAATGCTTCTGACTTCTTCATTCAAATTCACACACACACACTTAAAACAATTTTTTGTGTGAAGTTGGATGTGAATGTGGACCAATCATATTCTATATTGTGTGTGGGGGCAGGGGGTTCAAGCTCAATCTTAGCCAATAGAGTTTCTTAAATTGTCCCCAACACAGAATCTCGCTTACTATTGAGAAGACCAATGCATCTCATCAGTAAATCATCTTTTCACCACCGTAGATCTGTCCTGTAGGGGTTCCCTTCACAGCCTCCTGGTCCAGACAGTAGTTTCCGGTCTGCCTCAGCTCTCTCTTGGCCCCGCTCCAGTCCCTGCCCTGCCAACACATCTGCACACTGCAGAATACACAGAATACAAAAAAACCTGCTGTGGGGGATGGAGAGCCAAGGGTCAGCTCCTCCTATAGGAGGGTTCCAATCATGTGATCTAAAGTTCTGTAGAAGACTTTGAAGCCTGCCGTCTGGGGTGTTTCTTTACCAAACATTCTAGAATAACCAAGCAACCAGTGGTTATTAGTCTAATTATAATGGTGAAAAAAAGGACCAAGATAGTGGCTTGGAATGTGGTGCTATATACAGATACACAAACAAAGTCCCAAACACACAAATGGTCTCGGTCTCTCCGAAGCAGAGCCAGACCCATTGAGTCTGGAGGTTCCATCTCTGTTAAAAGCTACACCTGGATGCCACCTGTAGGCCCCTTTCCATCCCTGCTGCAGAAGATATTATAGTCTGCAACTTCACCACTGTTACTGTTTTCATATGAAACGGTTTGGCCGAGGAACACTGCGATCCAACATCTGAGTTTGAAAAGGTGTAATAGTTATAAGCTGTTTCGATGAACTGTTCTGCTGTGGAATAATGCCGTAATGTACTGTAGTATAATGTAATGCAGAGCTCTGTGATCAGTAATGAAGCCAGGGTAGATGGACAGACATATGATTGTTATTTAGAGTCCCTCGAGAGGCAAACGCAAGATTAAAGAATACGAACTATAGAAACAGACAAGGGGGAAATAGCACAATGGCACATAGGATTGTACATAGTCTTGTGGCGTGCAGACACTATACTGAAAAATGTATTACAGCATAGAGTCAAAAAGAGAGTGAGATTTTTAGGCTGATTAAAACAATGTCCCCCTCTACCACACCCATATATAAACACACAAAGCTGTTACCTCAAACCCTATGCCTTGTTTCATTGGTGCCATATGCAGTTTCCTGAACCGCTCCACCTCAGATGCATTTACATTCGATTCATGAGTTTACATTCACGAGATATAACTAACTGTCACCAAGGCCTCATTGTACTGAGGAGTGAAGGCAAGGACCATCTAGTAGTCGTTAGGGGGTTTGAGTCCCAGCCAAAAGCTTTGACTTAGAAGCCCAATAACTGCACATTAACGATACTTAACGATACTTACTTACAGACTTACAGTGATTAAAAAATCACTGTAAGTCACTTTGAATATAATAAATCTGCTCAATGACTTAACAATTGTAAGAAGTATGGAGTGCGGCAGCAAAGTATCAATGAAGAAGGGCGGAAATGAGGAAACAGATTAACATGGGTGTCATTGTTTTTTTGAGTGTTGCCTCAGCTGCGACACTAGCCCCACTGGTGAACACATGTTCATCTACAGGAGGGGCGGGGGTCTAAAGTCCACATTTTACTTCCATGTCGAATGGCTGCCATAGGAAGACCATGGGTTTCTACACCGCTGCTTGCATGCATTTATCTGCGCCAGCGTCTGTGATTTTTAGCATGGTCCAGCAGAAGTCACTCACATTGTCATAAAAATGAAAACATAGCAGGAAAGACAAAGTGGCCTCTCCGTCACTCTGATGTCTAGGCGACGGACATCAGGGAGTGATCGATTTTTGGAGAGGTGCCTACGCAGTTGATGCAGAGACTTATGGTGTACCTACAGCAGTTGGGGTGGTCCCTGCACTGGCAGGTAAGTTCTGGTTCAGGGATACGAAAAGGTTTGGCATTTTAATAGAATCATACAGCCCCACCCAACTCCAAGGGAGCGGTACCTACTGTGACTCATGAAAAACCGGGCTGCAATAAAGCCAATATTGACAGTAGCCTCGTAAAATGACCTGAGGACTTCTCCTGCCATTTGTTCTCTCAGCTACTCTCATCTAAGTCTACACAGTTTAGAACTCTCCTATAATGTTAAAGAACAACAAAAGACAACATTCAAGCTATCCTATGTCCTTATAATCATAGTTAAGGTTCATAGCTAGCCTTTATAATGATATTATGTCAAATCACAAAATCTAGTTTCAAATCAACGTTTCTACTTTCTATAAAGACACCATGATACATATAGATTCATAGACACAATTCCAAAATTAAAGTATTCTTTCATTTTCCTTCAGTAGAAAAGTGTTGTCAATATGAAAAAATGAAATGTGATTGACATACTACAATTAATATTTTTACATGGGTGGGCCCTCTGTCACTGATAATAATAATGTAGGCGAATAAATAATGACCTTTCGGAGCTCAATCTTTGACCGACATTGACCAACACCCTCTTTGTGCTGGCTACCTTCCTGACGTAGGCGTTTGCTGCTTGATATCAATGTTGGTTTAAGTAGGCTACACATTGTGTTGATAAGCTGAGGTCATACTAGCTTTTTTCCAGAAGCTACTAGCATCATTCTGGAATTATGCTAGCACGTGGAGCTAGACTAGCTGTTATCAGAACAAATGTTTTCACATGAATAAACAAATATACACTGCATGTATATAGCGCTGTTCCAGCTACCAGGGCCGCACACCTAACATATTTTCATAAGCTTTTCCTCCCTTAATCTTAACAAAAGTCAAACAACCACCTCAGAAGAAAGCAATGGATCCTGACATCTGGAAGGCAGTTCTGGATTTATAGCTAGCATGTTAGTTTTTGTTATTTCCTTATTTTGTTTATTTTCCTACACTTTTCTGAACAAACTCACAGGAATTGAAAAATAAATACATCTGTCAGTTGAGTTCATTTAAATTCCCTCTCGGGAGCGCAGGGCTAGACCTTATTAAGCTAAACGCAAATAAATGACTGCAGTGGATACAAACCTAACCTCAACCTATAACCTACAACTCTTTCACCCAGTGCTGCTATCGGTCCCATCTAACGAAGACCACTCCCTGCCTCTGTAAGCAGCAGGGTTCCTTGTCGAGACATGGTCGACGAGCTGCGATATTTGACAAGGAGGAAGCCTTCGCAGTCGCCTAGCCACAGCCGCCAAACCACAGCCGCCTAACCTGTTCTGCTGGTCTCCCTTGAGGAGGAGGGCATTCAAATGTTGCTGCACACTGGAGAGAAATATATAGGAATGTACTAAACCATCCAATCGTGTTGCGCCACTCATGCTTACAACCAATCAAATCACTGAGAGGAATTGGGCAGGACATCTGAGACGTTGAATACCTGGGAGGGGAATGTCAGACGTGATATAATCCACTGAATGTTGTATAACACCAATGAAAAATACTGTTTTACAGGCTGTTTCAAATGAAAGCTTCCTTTCCCCAAAAAACCCATTTATTTTGTTGAAAATAAACACTTTGGGGAGAAACATGACCCCGCGTCCAACATCAGTATGACCTTCATCTTTCTCACGTTCTATTGAACCTAAACAAACAATGACAAGCCCCCACATGATTCTGTCAATTGAGCGATCAGATTTCACCCTAAGCTTCCTCTCCAATTACTTTCATCATCAGGGCTAGCCAGAATATGTTTCCTTATGTCTCAGGCTATGTAACAGAACCTGTAATGTCAACTTTGCAACTTTTTCTTATGCCGGTAATCTACACATTAGTTTTCTGGTAACTTCCTTGATAATTAACACAAGGAAGTATGTGTGTTTTTGTGTGTGTGTGTGTGTGTGTGTGTGTGTGTGTGTGTGTGTGTGTGTGTGTGTGTGTGTGTGTGAGAAATGTATGTGTGTGTCTGTCTGTGTGTGAAGAGGGTCAAGCTAGGACAGGAGGTGAAAAGTATAAAAACTTGAAACCTAAACTATTCCCATTGACTGAAATGTCAAACCTCATTCCATCACCTATATTGTTTGGTATGATAAATGTGTGTTTGTGTGTTTTGTGGGAAGGGGTTGCACACCTTTGAACTATACCACGTATAAGTAACCCAAGACAAATACACATGACATGTTGACACAGTTATTATTTGGAAAGGTCATTTAAAGGACTTTTAAACAAATGTAGCTATTTTTTGCCTACTGAAGGAGGACTTAGTTTAAACAGCCTCCAATATCGTCTTTGATTACAAACAAGTCAGAGACAGGAAACAGGAAGAAGCAAGAGGGAATGACACGTGCCAAATGACCCCAGCCCGGAATCACACCTGGGTTGCTTCAAGGCTTGGTACCTCCATGGTTAGCTCACTACCTGGTTATGCCACTAAGTAATTTATTGGTAATGATGCCCAACATCTGCATTATTATTACTGGACTGTGAGTGTGGGGCAATCCTGGACCCATTCCACCACCTTCCTCCACAGCCATCCTCCACCAGGTTTTCACACAAAAGCTGTAAACAAAATGTCAGATGATCTTAAAAACAGACTGAATGCTCATTACCTTTCTGTAGATGGATTATGTCAGGGAAGTTGGCCAGCAGCCCCTGGTACAGCGAGAGCTTGTCCAGCATTAGGAAGAGGTCGAACTTGGGTTGCTCGGCGAACATCTCGCCGAGGTTCTCGTACGTGCGTCCTGTGTGTGAGATGGCGTTGTTGAGCGGCTCCGAGCTGTGGGGGGGCTCCAGCATGAACGCCTGCGACAGGGACTGGAAGGCGCTTCCGAGCCGGTGGAACTCCTTCCGGAACTCTCCCAGGTGCCTCCGCACCATCTCGGAGGCACCGTGGGTCAGCTGCATGACGCTGTCGTCCATCTTCTTGGTGAAGGACTTAAAGGAGTCCACGCGCTCCTCCACGTCCTGCAGGTCCTGGTGCTCGTTGGGGATCTGGAAGGTGAGCATGAAGTGGGCGCCCACCATCTCGTCCTTCTCCGCCCGCCTCTTGCCCAGCTTCCACTGCTTGTCGTCGGCGCACATGAGGAAGTGCTCGAAGCCCTCGTACTGCGACAGCACCGGGTGGCTGGTCATGTGGTTCATCCACAGGATGAGCCGCCGCTTGCGCTTGTCGATGAAGTCCTCCTCGAAGCGGCCCGTGGCCTGCTTCTCGGGCAGGTGGGGCACGGAGATCACGGTGAACTTGTGCAGCAGGCGGTTGTACAGCCAGTCAAAGTGTTTGTAGCGCCTGTACACGGCCCCGTCGGTGTGGCTGGGCGTCACCCGGTACGAGATGTAGGTCTTGATGCCCTTGAACTTAGTCTGTTTGGTGGGGTCCTCGATGGAGCAGGAGAAGGGCTGGGGGCTCTCCTTCCACTGGGGGCCCTTGGGGCCGATCTCGATGGTGTACGACTCTGCGATCTTGGCCATCATGGGCACGTCGCCCAGCACGAAGGCCTCGACCCCCGAGCGCACAAAGCTGGAGAAGCGGTTCAAGTTCCTGCCGACCATACTGCCCTTCCGCGAGCTGGAGATGCTGTCCTGCCTCTCCATGCGTGGCTTGGCGCGGTAGTGCACGTTGGGGTTGTTGGAGTTGGGGCTGTGGTGCGCATGTCCGTTGGGCCCGCCGCCACTCCGGCGGTGGTTCGGGTCATCGTCCTCCACCACCGTGGAACTGTCGTCCCAGTCGTCCCAATCATCGTCGTCGTCGTCGTAGTAACCCTGGTGGGGGAGGAAAGAGGTGGTGGTATTTGGTGTGGAGGGCAAGTGAGGCGAGTCGTTTCCAAGAGAGCCAGCGGGGCTGATGGAGCTGTCGGTCAGGTTGGAGTTGGATCGCTGTCGGAGGATCTCCACATAGGAGGCTGGGAAGAGCCCCTTTTCACCACGGCTGTTTTCCCCCTGCAGCCAGCCGTCCACAGAGTTCTCGTCGAAGATGACAAGCTCCTCGTTCTCCTGTATGCTGATCTCCTCCTTGTTTTCACTTTGGAACGTGTAAATGGCTTTGGCTTTAACAGACATGTTTGGGTTCACCACAGCTTTCTCAAGAATCATGAAATTCTATCAGCACATAGTTCATGTGTTGTTGCGTGTCTGTCTACCGTTTAACGCATTGTTGGTTACAAACACCTAACCCATATGTAACAACATTTACACTGATCTCTTATCTCATTACCACTATTTAACACTGTTTGAATTTAAACACAGCCCGTTCATGCTAAAGTTACACAAAACTTTTAAGGGTAAAAAGACACTGCTCATAAGTCAGAAGAAAATGCCTACATGGTCACAAATATAAAATCCGTGACCAATACGGTTGTCATCTTAACCCTTTGAGACCGTACTTCGTATATGACGTATGTTTGTTTATTATGGTTAAAGGTTAAAAATGTTAAAAAACGTAATGTATGTTTAACAATGCATGGGTTATAACATAATGGGTTGTGAGCTCATTGTGCATGATCAACAGGTTCAAAAAGCTAAAAACGCTGCGCTGGTGGATGTAATCCGTCAAAAAACAACAAAAACAAAGTATTGCAGACTTGCGTAATTAAATCACCCGACAGTCGAATAGCATCCGTTCATTAGAAGAGATCCATGGTAGAAATGTTTCCAAGACAAGTCGACCCGTTCGGGATAAGGGCGACCGGGTGGGTAATGGTATCCCTTTGCATTTTGAGCTTGCTCTACATTCCCTTGGATAGAAACTCGCTCTGTTTTCTTTGTAAACAGGTTCTTCTCGCGCATCTTCAGTCCTGACTTCGGGTAAAACCAGCAGAGTTGGCCATCAAAGTGATATTAATCCCACTATTGATCACCAAGACACAATGGAGAAATATATCCCAAGATGTATGTCTATGCGCTAGGCAACAAAGTACTAACTACTCTTTCCATGACGTTAGGCTTGGACAATTGAAGCAAGTTCTTTTTTTTCCAGCGGCTGCTTTTCATTCTTTGAAACACAAGAAAGAGACTCAACACTGCCCCCAACGTGAGAAACACGTCATTGTGACATACAGCCGTGGAAATAATAAGAGTGTTTGCAATATACTATGTGCATATTTTCACGATGACGTTAATTTTGTTGTTTTTATTGTTATGCTGTGGTTGATTAGGGCTACAGTTCAAGACTATTGTTCAGATAGAAAATATGAATGTAATACAGCCACATTCAGGCTTTTATGCTGTGTAACACAACACCACATGATTTACTCAGAAAGGTTTGCTGTGGACCATAATTCATGTGTGGTTCGTGGCGCTCATTATGTAGGTTGCTTTACTCTCATAACCTGCATCCATGCTCGAGTGACGAGTGACGCTTTTAACAAACGTCCAATGATAGCCGCGATACGTTCGCAGCGATACGTCTGTACGGGCGCCATATTGGGGCGGTTATGTCCACCTCAACAACCGATATACCGGTGTAAACATGGGCCATCAAAGCCTTCAAAGTCAAAATACCTGAGCAAAATTCAAAGTTAAATGCAATACATATTTATTACCTTTAGTCATACGTTTTTGGTATATTCAATTAAATAAACATACGTATTCTTAAACAGCCTGTTTCATTTGTAGAAATTAAATGTTCCTAGTTGGACATATTCTCGCATTGTTTTCATTATTACTGTTCGCTAAGGTGCTCTTGCCATAGTCTGCATTCACTGTTTATGTTCTTATATATTTATAATGATACCAAACGAACTCCCCAAATGTTGACCTTCTCAAGATGGCGACGCGGCAGATGCTTTATGAACTACCAATGAGGCGTCTGGGTTTCTGTGGGAAAATGACATCCTGACGTCCCAGCAGCATCTCGGTCGTAAGGTATCGATGCTAATGCATTTACATTTGTTATTTCATTAATCTATGTGGATTCTGAACATAGGTAGTGAGGTTGACGTACCGTAATAATGGGGCTGTAAGTCAGCTAAGAAGAGTCAGGTTATCTAACTTTCCCTGAACGCTAACTTGGATAGCTAGCAAAATAAACGTTAGCTGGAGATGCAACCTCATGGACGTGCTAAGTTTCTAGATTGATAAATAAGAGGCCGATACATCTACTAGTTACTTTTACACACGTAGTAGTGTAACTAGGTAGTAACTAGTTATGTGTCAGCTTAGTTGCTATTTGTATGCCAAATGTAACGTTTGAATTACGTAGCAAAAAGCCAGTTGGAGTAACTTTGAATATTGACAAGAAAGCCAAATCAGTCAAATCTGCTTTGAAATCTTCATGGAAGGATTTAATTCAATGAACTTCATTGATTCAGTCGTGCTCCATAATTAATATAATTATATAGATGACATACAGGGCGAGCAGCAGTAACTTCCACAATCCATATAAATCATTCGTATGTAGAGGGTTGTGTGAAATAAATTAAACCACTGTAACGTTACTGTTATCAATGACGTAATATACGTTACAACTTTACACCGGAGTTTCAGTTAAGTTTTAATAGAATCGAATCAATCGTCACGCTGCAGAATAATATAAACACACCTAAAGACATAAAGACACCTCTTTTTTTTACCTATTTATTTGTATTGCTTCATGGTTGTATGTCATGATGTGACGACCTTTCAGAAAACGACAAAAACACAACCTACTTCTGCAGAATGTATAACAATCATACTGCATCAGTATTGAAATATGATCAACCTCAGTAGCCATCACAAAGGCTTATTTTCTTACTCTCAAATCTGTTTTATTATTATTTTTAAGCAGTGCCACCTGCCACCATGGATGACCTCACCAGAGCCCTGTCTGCCAGCTTCGCGGTCTCCAAGGTGCCCAACAGTACGGCGTGTGCCCACCCCCGCCTGGCCCAGTACAAGACCAAGTTCAGCGTGTTGGAGCAGAGCGAGAGACGCCGGCGCTTCCTGGAGCTTCAGAAAACGTGAGTTTGTATAGCTTAATCCATGACAATCAAGACCTATGAGTGAAAGAGTTCCTATGAGATGATTTAGCTGACAGAATTAGAAGGATTTCTGAGTCAGAAGGATTTCTGAGTCAGAAGGATTTCTGATTGTGATTATATTGAATAGGCTATCCGTGTTAATGTGCAGTCTAGTTGGTAAGGGTGTTGACCAGATGAAAACTTCTGTTCGCAAACCCCAATGTCTACCTATACGCATCCTTGATCCTTGTTGATTGTTTACGCTAACACAGCCGTTAGCATAAACAGGTGTGTGTGTGTGTGTGTGTGTGTGTGTGTGTGTGTGTGTGCGTGTGCGTACATGCTCTTCTGTCTTACTGTTGTAACTTGTTTATGCAGTATCAGACAACTGTTGCATTTAGGCCATTGTCATTTGTTTGTGAATTGTGAACCTAAATAAAATGTGTGCGTGTGTTTGTGCAGCAAAAGGCTCAACTATGTGAACCACGCTCGGCGCCTGGCCGATGGAGATTGGGCGGGGCCAGACAGTGAGGGGGAGGAGGAGATGGAGAAGAAGGAGGAAGGAGATGGGAAGAAGGAGGAGGAGGAGGAAGAAGGGATGGAGATAGAGAAGAGGAAGTTACCAAGGCATTATGCCAACCAGGTTGGTGTGTGTGTGTGTGGGTGTGTGGATTATAAACGCCCCAATCAAGAGACATCGTTGTTTTTTTCAGCAACACTGGGCAGGATTGTCTAGTTGTTATAGTGTTTGACTCCCAGCTGAACGGTTCTGAGTTTGAAACCCAATGTCAACAGCCTATCTGTAGGCAGCCTTCAGCAAGACGCCTAACCCCTACCTGCTCCTTAATGAAATTATATCTGACAAAATAATATAAAACTAAAAATCAATATATCAAGTATCTTTTTTGCCAAAAGGGGGCACTGTTGCTCTGCTCTTAATGTTTTCAATCCAGTGGAATCCTTTTTGACAAATCATACCCGCTTGTTTTTGTATACTTTTGTGTACTTCAATAATGCAGGTGTTGTACTTGTATTTGTGCTTCTTTTAGCTGATGCTGTCTGAGTGGCTGGTGGATGTCCCTACAGAGCTGGACACTGATTGGCTAATGGTGGTCTGTCCCGTGGGGAAGAGATCACTCATTGTGGCCTCCAAGGTAGGAGCCTTACGCACGGGATCTCTTACTTTGAAAAGATATGCGTGTTTGCTCGTATGTCAGGAAGTAACGAAGAAAAGATCTTGAAAGAGTCGCTGATGAAGATCACTTTTATGTGAAGCTATAGCTTGATTATCTGTCACCATTTAAAATTTTGCTTTTGATGCTCAATCTTTAAGACTTCAGAATACTTGGTAGAATGAACCAGACTTCAGTCCGAACCCAAATTAAAACGGGAACAAAGGGGGCTTATTCTTAAGGGTCAGCTCATGTGAAACACATTTCTTAAGAGAGAGCGAAATACAGGGGGAAGGAAGATCCTGTAGCGGTTACCAACATCCGTTCAGGTTCTGCATTCCTTTAGTATTCAGCCTAAATTTCAAAATCCCCCACAAAGGCATGTCTTCCTATTGAGGCCTGACTACTAGGCTAAAGAAGGAATGCTCTGGCATGATCCCACATTGTAAATACTGTTACGGTTGTTGTTTTTGCACAATCCTGTAAGCATTGTTGCTTTCATTGCCCTGTACATCCTGTATGTGTATGTAACTAATAAAGTTGTTGAATCTTGAATCTTCTCTCTGTGCAGGGCTCCACTGCAGCGTACACCAAGAGCGGCTACTGCGTCAACCGCTTCCCCTCGCTCCTGCCCGGCGGAAACCGACACAACTCCGCCTTGGGGAAAGGTGGGTGGAGCCACGTAGCAGTTGCTTAGCGACAGAGCTAACGCTAAACAAATGTTTGCTGGAAAAAAAGGGTTTATTATCGTTGATAATCCTATTGACTCCCGACATAGCAGGTCACCGAAAACATTTTGGAGGTCATTGGTACCTCATGGAAATTCAGTCTCTCTTCTAAAGATATTTTGAGATATATATATGGATGTGAGGATTTGATATTGCAGCTGAAACTGGAAAATTTCCCTATATCCTCAGTAACATGGTATAAACGGTCTGACCACTAATATTGTAGCGGTATGCATCATCTATTGTCTCTGCACACCATTATTAACTGCAGACTTTTCATTTGAACGATTTAAGTTGTTCCTTTATGCCAGTTTCGACTACAAACCATCCACACACCATGTCTTAGTGCCTTCATATTAAGAACCTCTTGTACGGCCGTTTTCCGCAGACTACACGATCCTGGACTGCATCTACAGCGAGGTGGACCGGACCTTCTACATTCTGGACGTCATGTGTTGGAGAGGCCACCCCGTTTACGACTGCCCCGTGAGTCTGCTCCACAGTTACCCAGAATCCCTTGTTTTCAGAACACCTCTCCCCCCCCTTCCGCAAGCACCAGGGGCCTCTGCTCCCCACGTGTGTGTCAGCCCTCCCAAGGAGGCTTCGATACGATTCAAGTCCGAGCAGATTTTTCCCTTAATGACTTGGAAAACGGCGTGCTTGTTTTGTCATCAACAGACCGAGTTCCGCTTCTACTGGCTTCAGTCCAAGGTGCAGGAGGCAGAAGGTCTGGCCGTGATCACCAAACGCAACCCGGTCAGTATCTATCCACCCCCCCCCACCCAAACCCTCAATGCTTACGTTTAACCACTTTTCTGCTCACTCAATGTTTTTGGCATTGTTGAGGTTGTTCTGAGGTGTTGTATATATTATTTTGATTTAGTTCATTATGTTCAGGATTATTCCATGTTCAAGCAAATTGTATTTATAATCAGTTAACAATCATTATGTTTCAGTGTGTGTGACTGTACAAAGTACTTTTTTAAAATGTAAAACAAATCAGAATTTAAGAATTCTGAGATACTTTGAAAGATTAGAGCTACATCAGTTTAGATCTATTATTTTCAGTAGAGCTGCGATAGATCTTAGCCAATGGCCTATATCTTTCCACCTTGTTACCTGGGTGCATTAGGTTGAAGGTATCCCAAGTTAGCCCAAAGGCTCACAGAGTAAACACTCCTAGGAGACTGTTTATCTTTCCTGTCATGTAAATTGTGTTCGGGGATAACATGGCGTTCTATCTTTGTTTGTTTACTGACTCCACAGTTCCGGTTTGTGAGTCTTCAAAGTACAGAATGTACTGCAGAATCAATCCAGAAGGCGCTTATCATGGACTACGACTTCAACGTGAGTCTGGCCTATTCCACAAATGTTTTGCGGCATACAAGTGTGTCGGTTTAAGATCCCATTTATGTGGTCGGATGTCCTTCAATAGATCCTTTTTTGGAATGATTAAATCTTAAAGGATAAATTTGTTATTTTTCAACATGGACCCTATTTAACGACAATTTTGGGTCCAGATGACCATTCCAGACAACGATGACTGACATTGGTCCAGCATTGAGCTAGAGCGCTTCAGTCATGGCAGCCCGTTCGTGGCTGCAATGTGACCTATTGTGCAATAATGTCCCGTCAATGTCCTCTAAAAGTCCCTACAGAGAAATACTACTTTTTTCTTTAGCTTTCGCTTGATCCGGTCTGCGACCGTGATCCGGGTAGCAAGGACTGAAGCGCTCTTGCTCAAAGCTGGACCAATTTCCAAAAATGTTGTCTGCACTTAGGGGGTCCAGGACCCTATTGGATACTTCAATAGGGTCCAGGTTGAAATATCCCAAAGGTATCCTTTTAACCGGAATACATTTCAATTCTCACACTTTTTCTTGTTCATGTTTTCCACTAATAAGACAATATGTACTTTATTAAACCCAGATGGGCCATTTGGGTGGCACAGCAGAAGTAAGAATTTGGAAAGGGCGTGCACATAAAAATGAAAGATAGAAAGAATATGCTAAATATATTCATGAAAAAATATATCTACATATTAATATTTTGGTAACTTGTATACCTCACGTCGGTACACTGCGGTTCCCTGAGTACCGGAGTCAAATGAATGTGAGTGTGTAAAACGTCCTTAAGCCAACACCAGCCGGTTCTGCTTGTGCTTCCCAGGTGGACGGCCTGCTCTTCTACCACCGCCAGACCCACTACACCCCGGGCAGCACCCCGCTGGTAGGCTGGCTGCGGCCCTACATGGTGCCCGACATCCTGGGCATCCAGGTGGCCGCGGGGCCCCTCACCGCTCGTCCCGAGTACGCCGATCACCAGCTGCAGCAGATCCTGGAGCACAAGAAGCCGTCTAGCGAGGTGCGGCCCGCGGCCCTGGACGGTGGCTACGAGCTGGAGTACCTGTCCACGCCCAGCGCCCCGGAGGCGGAGCCAGAGCCGGCCGCTCTG
>OOFG01019676.1:2878-17853 GCA_900323295.1 Molva molva
TATGGGTTAAGTGTCTTGCTCAGGGATGGCCACAGGTAGAGTGCAAACATTGTGGTTCCAACTCAGAACAACCCAACCACTACACCAGAGTTTCTCAATTGGGGTACACGTACCCCTAGGTGTAATTTGAAATATTGCAGGGGGTAGTCCTGCAAATTGCTGAAAACAAAAAGATACAGCTAAAACAAATCTATCTATCCATCTATCTATCTATCTACTTTCCAACTTCAGATGTTATTTATTCCCTCCTTAAAATGTTTTGTGCTGGGGAAAGGCTTTGCTGAAAAATCACCTTTGAGGGGGTCCATTAGTAAACATAATTGAGAATCACTAAAGATAATAAGGAGGAGGAGATTCTGAGCTCATATCTGAGCTCAGAATCTGGTGGGTATGGACGCCTAGAGTCCCAAAACTCTGGTTCCGCAACTTCAGGTTCCTCATGGTGTTCCTCCAGCAGTGTATACATGCATTCTTCAAATGTCTTCTAATTATCTTGCTCATCAAATTCTTACTGTTAAACACCTGAAGCATTTACCTCAGTTATTTCTTGACTGGCTATACCAGCTTGTTAAGAAAAGAAATAGTAGAATAACAATGTTGAAGCAACAGCAAGGAGCAAAGGTCAATTACTACATGGCCATTGTGGTTGGATTAGTTGAACGGGTCTGGATGATCCTAAGGCTGCTCTGTAAAAACATTCTTACTGAAACCTGTTGCTGCAACGCCAAAAGCAGAAAGCTGATACATTTATGAGCCAATGAATGCATGATGCAGACATACTTTAGACATGGCTCTGTGGTCTTTTGCTCAAACAGTTTGCAATTTGTGTAAACAATGCCTAATAGATAAATACATTTTGTTTTCATTGCTGTGGGAGGGAAGGCACATTTAGTCACTACTACGTATGGGGTTGGTTTTCAATACAGGGATTAAACCTCATTTTAGATTAAATTGCCTTAATCTTGACTAAATAAATCTGAATCCAGAATGAGGATAAGAGCTAATTACTAACTGAGAGTATATTCTAAAACTGGTCAGGGGCAAGTTTAACTTCAGAATAGTTGATGTGGGCCTTCAAATTGACCATTGAAATACAAGAATATAGATTTTCTGTCAATCATGCTGAAAGCTAAGATTTAAGATGGTACTTTATAAAATCCCAGACGGAACATTTAGAAAGAGCACCAAAGACCACCACCAAGAACAAGCTCTTGGACAGTAGAAACCAACAATAACTGAACAATTATCTTTGATGAAATTATTTTTTAAGTATAGGTGAATAGGTAAAAAAAAAGGTGTACACCTTGCTGCCGGTGTCCCTTCGTCGTGACGTCAAACAGTATAGTAAAATAAACTTTGACGTCACGAAAATAACACTACCTGCGTTCGGAGCAGAGTGGCATGTTCACAAAATGGTTGACGGAGACAGGCAAAACCATTGGATTTAACTAGAGCCCGACTGATACTCGACTTAAGGGACTGATGCCGATACAGATATAAGGGAGTAAAAGATTACCGTTATCGATATATATTGGCCGATATTCAAAATATAGATACAGTATATCTGCCGTTATTCAATATATATATTGCGGTATCCTGGGGGTGGAGCAGCTCCTCGTGATTTGCTGCTCACCCTCCAGCAATGCTTCGGGCCACAGCAACATTGCATTAAAATCATGAGCTAAAGGAACCAATTAAGATCACCATGTTGAAGATGTTGAAGACATGTTACCACGTTTAAAAAATAAAAAAATGATTATGGGTTTACTGCCCCTTTAATTAACTTAACTGCAAAGAAAATGCAGTTGAACTACTTCTTTTGTTTGAGCCAAGGCCTATCAATTCTCCCTTACAAGTAGTTACCATCTTATAGTATTTTCATAAGGTTCCATTATGAAATAGGATTTAGGTGTTGTAATTTAAGCAACTGTATGCAAAATGATCCTCAACATTTGTTATGTCATAGAGGTGAAATGAAAGACAATGAAATCAAGTTGCCCAATGCTGCTGCACAAGCAAACTACACGTGGAATCCTATGAATATGATAATTCCCTGGAGTGATTGGTTTTGTTCCCATCATGCAGTAGAAGCTGAGAAATACAGGAACCACAAAAAACTATAAATGTACACGGTGTGTGCACTCCCAGTATGCAATTCTACAAGATTGTGGCACGTTGGAAAGTCAACTCACTCACTCATTCAACTCACGATTCAAGGATTTTTTGTGTGCACAGTTCGAAGGGGGACAAAACAGTGGTATCTTATTGGCACAGATCAACTTTTGTTCACTCCCTCCCAACATGCAGGGAGGCAGACCTGAGAAACGGCGATACAACACAGATTGTTGATAATATATATTTAAAAGCGACTTTTCACAGTCATTGAAACTCTTAGACCATTGTCATTTGCCTTTGCCTTAGTAACATGAGCACAAACACTGCATTACTTCTAGTTGGATATTAGCTTCAGATGAATTTAAATCATTTTAAGAATTTGAATTTAAATACAACTGCACATGTGACACTACTATCAAATTATATTTCATCAACAACCAACATGGAAGTCATATTCCAGTGCCATGTGATCCTAAAACAAAAACAAAGCCATCATTCAACCCTTTAAACACAAACTGTGCCAACCACTTCTATTTTCCATTGTCATTCATCTACAACATCCAAAGCATTTGGCAACACTGTTGATCAACAAGACTTGTTAGATGACATTTTCCACGACAACAAAGGTGTCATATAAATGTCTATGTTTATTCAGTCTGTAAAGACAATTATATAAATGCATAAGAAATTAAGGTCAAGAAGACGAATGACTACTTTTAAGTATGTCTACTTTACTTTTACCACCACAATTAAAGATAGGAGAGTAAAAAAGATCATGTTATCTGCATCAGCATTCTGCAGGTAATAACAAAAAGGATAAAATAACCTGGAGCCATGCTAAACGGCAACCAGGTCTACCCTAACCTGTATATTTTGTCACACTCTGTCACACCGTATGCTGGTTCTGCATTTTCTGCCTTCATTAACATACCACAAAAAACCCCACCCCAATGATTACAAACTTCCACCTTGGGCCAGCGCTGCCATTTTTTCACAAAGCATGATCCTACTCGTGCTTTCATCACCACCGCATGTCATTCATACTTCATATGCTCACACCATTTATCTTTCGAGTGTTTGCATTCAATTGTGTGTTCTTCCGGAGTTAGCAAAGAAGTGTTTATTAAATGAAAATAGATATGTCAAGCTGAAGCATGTGGCCTAGGGTAGGTATGTGGGTGTGTAGGTATGTGTATCTGTAGGTGTTGTTAGCCAGAGTGTGTATGCATTTGTGTGCGTTAAGATGTGTGTCTGAGCATACGTGTGTGTGTACGTGTGGGTGTGTATGTGTGTGTGCATGTGTTTAGGTGTTTGTGTATGTGTGTGAGTGCATGTGAGAGTTTGAATGTGTGCATGTGTATGTGTGTGTGAGAGAGTGTGCATGTGTGTGCTATTGCATAGGTGACTCAAGAGGATGAGAGTATGCTGGTCTTTCCTAGTCAAAGGTTTTCTGGCTGTTGTGCCTAGTGCCTCTGCATGATATATACCCTGATATATATGTGTGACTTGCTTGTGCCTCACCGGTAAGATAGTGTGGCCTAGTATTTATTACTCTCATATGAAGGTGCCATTGTGTGCATTTCTGCTGTTGGGAGTGGGGTCCATAACACAGCTCTACCATTATTTAATTAATAGTATAATATGATTTAATAATGGCAGGGGTGTTGCAACAATAACCTGCACAAATAAGCAGTTATAACACTAGCGTGGATTCTTCTTATAGCGTGAAAGGCAGAGGGAACTTGACAGCAAAGTGCCACACCAGAGTAAAAATGAACGGAATGTGTTTCGAAAAATGTGGAAGAATGAAACAGATGCCTCACCCATGCAAAGAGAAAAAATACTTTTTCCCCTGTTCAAATGTTCAAATCTTATTTTATTTACAAGGACAAACTTAGATTTGTAGGTTTGTTTAATTTCAGAAACTACATAGAACGTACATTAGCTACTTACATTGGATTTTCGTTTTTTTTGTTAGATTTTGTATGTATTAACGTCATCATCATCATCATCATCATCAAACCGCTTATCCGAGTCGCGTATTAATGTAAACTATATAAATACAGGACATCTGTTGTATCTGTTGTATAAAATAACTGCCCTTACAAGAAAATTCACATTCCTAGACAACAAAGATTTCACTTTATTCTACATAAAAAGTAATAAAGTTGAATAGAATTGAAAGGGACCCTCCCTTTTCACTTTAGGCCTCAACTTTGTTTCTCTCTTCAGCCACAGACGAGGGTGTGTCAACACGGCTTATCTCCTGACAATCCCTCCCTACCTGTTTTACAGGACCGGCCACTCCTGCCCCTACCGAGCCGGAGGTGGAGGGAGGTACACTGCAAGGTGGACAGAAGAAAAAAGTGAGAGTAAGCTACAGGTGGAGGCCCTGCCCCCTCTGCCTCTCCACAACTATAAAAAGAGAACACAGCCGGTAGGAAGTCACTCACAGGGTCTTTACTCTCCTTTGGAAGCCTTCCTGCCTCCTGTCCTCCTCCAGCAAGACACACAGGTCTTCAGCAGCACCTTCATTTCGGCTTGTTAAAGCAGAGTCAACCGCCCTTAAGACCGCAACCATGAGCAGAAGCTTCAGCACCAGGTCCTACTCTGGACCAGCCAGAAACACCGTCGTGTCCCGCAGCATCCGATCTGGGTCTAGTGGATTTGGCAATAACATGGGCGGCGGTAGCTACAGTGTCAGAAGCACCAACTTTGGCGGAGTCGGCAGTTCATTCGCTGGCGGTTCATATGGCAGTGGTGCCGGTGGTGCCGGCGGTGCCGGCGGTGCCGGTTTCATGAACCAGACCATCACACCTGTGACAGTCAACCAGAGCCTTCTGGCCCCCGTCAGCGTGGACATCGACCCCCTCATCCAGGCCGTCCGCACCCAGGAGAAGGATCAGATCAAGGGCCTGAACAATCGCTTCGCCACCTTCATCGACAAGGTAAGTGGATCAGAATGCCTCCCGTGGGGGCTTTATCCATTCCCTTTCCCTGTTGACAGTGCCTGCAGGCCACACTGTGTGCTCTGTGTGCATACAGGTATGTGTGCTTACAGGCCTGTGTGCATACAAGCCAGTGTCAGCAGCCCAAAGCATGTCTTAAAACGTCTCTCCATGGTAGCTTCTGTGTAAAAAGAAAAGTATATAGTCTGGTGCTGGCACATGATTGATTATTGAAGTTGCTTAAGAGAGGATTTTTTAAGCCATGTCCCTGGGTTTACTTTGCAATGGTTTTTGCTGTCGATGCTTCCGTCCTTCCTTAATGTATGGCGGCGGAGTCAGTTAAAGGAACACACAAAGTGATACAATCAGTGGAACTTATCTCTATTGCCTTGCAATCAGTAAATCAATTACAGATCCATGGGTCACAATATCTTATACAACGTTCACAGTGTGTGCTTGATCATGTATCTTCAGGAACATTGTATGAAGCATTCTTATGACAGCAATAAAAAAAAAAGGAACGCCGTTTTTATTTGCTAAACACTTTGACACCCCATATTGGCCATCATAGCCACTATCTCAACATGGGTGTGGTGTCTAATGATCTGAAGGGCCTGTGTATTGCCCAGCAGACAGCCAGCCCTAGTATGATCCTATTTGCAACACACACCCACTGGGTCCAAAGTCTGTCAGCAAACGCTAGCCTATCACCCAGCTGTAAGGTCAGGCTACACAGTGCCAGACCAGTGAAATGGGCTGTTTTGCCCTCTTGGAACTCTAACTGTCTTTACAAGAGCGAAACAAAAACAAATATACTAATTGAAGAAATACAAATTGGCACCATGCCAAATATACCAGACTTACAAAATGTCCCCGCTGAACTTGTGCTTTGTCTTTTTGATAGTGCTGTCGGCCACACCTAGTTTTTTTTATTGTCTAGGATGTCTGTGTGGCTTTCACATCTCTACAGAGGTTTCAGGATGAGTCATACCTAAACACGGCACCTGAAGAAACAAACACATGCACGGATACACATAAAACACACAGACACACACACACACACACACACATAACCCCCCCCCCCACACACACACACACACACACACACACACACACAAAATACAAACACATAGCCGCAGCCTAGATAAACCAGTTTGAATACGTTTGAACAAGTTCACTCTCTAAAATACTTAGTTTGTTTCAAGTTGAAACAATGGGATCTCCGCCTCGTGTTATTACAGGTTCCGGCCACATAGGGTGTACGTCATTTCTACTTAGTGAGTGACTTAGGTGGCGAACAGGGTGTGGCTGGCCACACCCGACCCCGTGATGCTATCTGCTTAGCAATCCAGGTGGAGGTTTGTCATCGGCTGAGTAACCCAGCTGTTAACTTATTCAGTGCACATGACACACCCTTTAAACAAATTCACCTTTCTCCTTCTCCCCCATTTCCTTGTACTAATGGACTACTAGTTGGACTACTGAGTTCAACTCAATTCAGCTTTCCACTTCCAATGTTTCCAATTACAATTGCCGTTGGAGGGTGGATTTATGATGTGGCAATACAGAAGGACCATTGCATCAGACAACCACACAACATTTTGGATTCCCATTTTCAATATTTCTTTGTATTATTTTGAAAGTTTTGAAACAGTTATAATACAACTGCTACCTTTGTTGTGGTTCTGCAGGTGCGCTTCCTGGAGCAGCAGAACAAGATGCTGGAGACCAAGTGGAAGCTGCTGCAGGAACAGACCACCGCACACTCCAACATCGACGCCATGTTCGAGGCCTACATCTCCAACCTGCGCAGACAGCTGGACGGCCTGGGCAACGAGAAGATGAAGCTGGAGGGAGAGCTGAGGAACATGCAGGGCAATGTGGAGGACTTCAAGAACAAGTGGGTTTTTTGGGCAGAGCGATTACAGCAAGATGTTACCAGACTTAAATCACCTTGTGGCCAAGGAAAAGATTGAGCTTGTTTAAAATGTTGGTTTGTCCCTAAAGGTATGAAGATGAAATCAACAAGCGTGCCGCGGCTGAGAATGAGTTTGTGCTGCTGAAGAAGGTAGGGATGGAGGAGCAAGACAACTGAGGTAGCTCCATAAGGCGTACATTCAAGTGATTCAATTGGTGTGACGTTTGAAATTATTCTCTTTCCAGGATGTGGATGGTGCCTACATGAATAAGGTGGAGCTGGAGGCAAAGGTTGATGCACTTCAGGATGAGATCAACTTCCTCAGGGCCATCTACGAGACCGTACGTCCTTTCTCAATATGTTATTTCAAACCATGCAATAATGATTGAAAACTAGGTAATGGACATTATTGAACAATTATTTAAATTATTTTGGATATTCAGGAACTCCGTGAGCTGCAAAGCCAGATCAAGGACACCTCAGTCATCGTGGAGATGGACAACAGCCGTAGCCTGGACATGGACTCCATCGTCGCCGAAGTGCGTGCGCAGTATGAGGACATCGCCAACCGCAGCAGAAGGGAGGCCGAGGATTGGTACAAACAGAAGGTGAGAAAAAATTCTAGCGAACTTCAGTTGGTCCGGTCAGCGCAATGATACACTCAACGTGATTATAAGGCGCCACGGGTCTTTTGTTTTTTGTTTGGAACGACTATATTTAAGGTTAATTTTTCTTCTTCTAGTATGAGGAGATGTCGTCCTCTGCTGGACAGTATGGGGACGACCTTCGCTCAACAAAGGCTGAGATCGCCGAGCTGAACCGCATGATCTCCCGTCTTCAGAACGAAATTGAGTCCGTCAAGGGACAGGTAAATTAGCACCATCCCTCTGTCTGTATATTCACTACAGGTCTTCACTCAATACGAATCGGTGACATCTGAAAAATACCTGTCTAAATAATTGTCATTATACTTCCTCCTCCACAGAGGGCTAGCCTGGAGGCGCAGATTGCAGAGGCTGAGGAACGTGGTGAGATGGCGGTGAAGGACGCCAAGCTCCGCATCAGAGACCTGGAGGATGCCCTCCAGAGAGCCAAGCAGGACATGGCCCGCCAAGTGCGCGAGTACCAGGAGCTGATGAACGTCAAGCTGGCCCTGGACATTGAGATCGCCACCTACAGGAAGCTGCTGGAAGGAGAGGAGGACAGGTACAGTAAAACTGAGATTACAGTAAACCAGACATCAACCGAAAAAAAATAAAATAATATAACAATAAAATATACATTTGGTGAGTCCAGATTTTTTTTGTGAACTGTGAATCTAATATATCTAATCATTCGTTCAACAGGCTGACAGCTGGTGGCCCCACTCACACAGTCCACGTGCAGCAGACCAGTGGTGGTAACAGTAAGTGCTCTTACTAAACAACACAACAACACATTCATCAGTAGCAAATTCAAATAATCAAAAGACCATGACATAGAAACAGATTTGGTGAACTCCATTTAACTGCCAGATGTCCCGATTCTGAACCTTTTTGTTGTGTGTTTGTGTGGTCCATAGACTACTCCAGCGCCAACTCCGGAAGCTTTGGATACGGCGGCGGCAACAGCAGCTACACTGGTAGCAGCAGCGGTGGATACGGTGGTAGCAGCAGCGGTGGATACGGTGGTGCCACCATCATCAAATCCTCCAGTTCATCCGTGAGCAGCAGCAGGAGGCCATTTTAAAAGAAGTACCTGATCCCGCAACTCATCGAAGTTTAACCCGAGGCACATCTGTCTGTAGTGCTATCCCATATACCAATACGCAGTTACAATGAAAAGGGTTCAGTCACTAGTGATCCGGAACAAAGTTAGAATAAGTAATGTTACACACTGCCATGAATTTGGCTTCTAGGATCATTAGTGACTCTCTTAATTGCACTGTGCAATATTCATGAAAGGAGGTTCTGAAAATAAATACACACAAAAAAACAGGCTTGATAACTCAGGAAGGCCACAGCCGTTTCTGCACTGACATTTGACTACTAATGAATCTCATTAACATCGGTTGCAAAGCTTACCAAAACGAAATCTGAGACCAGGTGTATTTTCAACTGCTTTTGAAATGTACGCCAAAGTGGAATGAAATAAATCTGTTAACTAAAATCATTGTGTTTTGCTGTTTTTTGGCTTCGATAATACAATTACTACTGGGTACCTACAGCGTCACGTTGGCATTCAATATAGACTTAAACATCAAATGAGGTGATAAGTATATTGGAATGGTTTTGAATGAGTGAGTTTGATCACCTGTACTGTACTTGTTAGTACTTCCACAGCATCTGATAGTATGTATACACATAAACAGAACGAGAGCTGTTACTTTATAGAAGCTACCATATGGAAAGGGAAAGATCAGCTTAAAGCCTTACAGCAAGTATAATGGGCACATAAAAACACCCACCCTTATAACTACCACCTGACAGATTTGAATGGGGCTCAGGGTAACCACCAGCATAACAGGCTAACAGGATAAAACTCAAACCAAAAATCTTATTTGATAAATATAAATCTTATATTCGTATAGTGAATACAAAACAATCAGTTGGCTTTTGACCTCAAATTGGTATCATCAATGGTTACTCAAGCAGGGTAGTCCTGACTAAATTGTATCAGGGCTATCATTAATTATAAGTTTAGTAGTAAAATGTAGTAGTATACTTTTGGGGAATCTAGTGGAACGGACTTGGCAGAAATTAAAATAATATTTATAAGTATGTTTTAAGTGTATAATCCAATGCAAATATGAATTGTTGTTTTATCGTTACCTTAGAATAAGCCCTTTATATCTACATAGGGAGCGGGTCCTCTTTCACAGGGGCTGCCATGTTACACCACTATGTTCTACAGTAGCCCAGAACGGACAAACGGCTCTAGAAGGGGTGTACTGGGAAATAAATTCAGCCCTGGACTTTTATACCACTGGTATAAATCCAAATTGTACACACTGGACCTTTAAAATGAACACCATGCCGCATAGTTGGAACACTGTGTTACAACTAGCCCCAACGGGTGGAGGTTGCATGTTTTCCTTGCTAGCTATCATCAATACGAGCTACCATGACAAATCAAGACTATGCTACCTCACCGCTAGTCAACAAGATGGCAATTCAATTATGCATTTGTATCGCTGACATACACACTCAAATAGTGCCCAGAAACAAACAAATCCACGAGTTTCAAATCTGTGTTCACAAGCCACTGCGCCTGCTCACAGACTCACAGACTGAGGTGCGCATTTAGAATTCGAAGTTGCTGCGTTTTTGACTGAATGAAATTCGAAATTCTGAGTGCACGGCAACATTTCAATAAGTAGCGAGCGTAAGCGTAGGAGGGGTTGTGTTCGCCACGATGTAGAGCTATGACTGAGCTTATTTGGTCAACAAACATTATCATGGGGGGAACAGTTCACTACCTGGCCACGAAAGAAACTGCAGCCACTGAACACTTACTTACTTATTTATTACTTACTTACACTTACTACTTATCTGGAAACAGAAACTTTCCGAAACCACCAACAACGTCACATTTCACATTTCAGGTCAGATATCAAAGTGGTGGAAACTTGTCCAGGTGATGTCACCCACCATGCAACCATTGGAAAGTACGGTGATGCTGTCCCCCTCCCCTTAACCCCTTCTGCCCATACTTCTGCAGAGCAGTTTGTTAACAAATCCTTCCTCTTTGGCCCCATCGACAGACCCCTGTTACATGTGCCCTTCTGTGACGTCTAATTAGAGCCTTCCAAGAGTATGAGCGTGAGGACAATACAGACTTTCAACCTACCCTTGCCTGACTGGAGAGACCACACGGGGGCAGTGTTGCTCAACTTCAGCCTCCTCGACATCGGCCTCTGCACCGCACCATCATGAAAACCCATTTAGCATCTCAATAACTATAACAACGTGGCTACACAGTGGTTGTTGTTCATAAAAAGGGGTTGGAGTACATGGAAAAGGCGTTGGTTACGCAATTTATTTTAGAAGCATGTTGAGAGTTGTTGAAATTCTCTTTACAGCAATCAACTGACAAAAACTAAAAAAAATCCGGTATCAGTGGCTGTCGCAGGCCTGAAACAATGTCGTCCAATAATTTCGTTCGCCGGCCCGAATTAAATGATTGGATGTTTTACCAGTCTATCTACCTACCTACACGACTACCTTGGTTAGGTTTATGCTAAATGGTTAGGTTTAGGCAATACAACTACTTTGTTAGGTTAGGCAACACAACTTATTTGTTATGTTTAGGCAACAAAACTACTTGGTTAGGTTTAGGGAACAAAACTACTTTGTTTGGTTTAGGCAACAAATCTAGGCTACTTGGTTAGGTTAGACATTACAGGTTTAGAATATAGGGAGGCCTGAAGGGAAGGGTGGATTTCAGTTGGATACTTTCAAAAGCTTACTCTGGTTTCTCCAAATTGTCTACCGTAGCTTTAACGGTTTAATACAAATTAAAAATATATATATATTTATATATTATTTATATCTATTGCCTAAACTGGAGGGTTGTTTCATGGCAGTGGTTGCCACCGTATCCTTGCCTCGAATAATTGAGCTACATTGGCCTATCAATCAATACTGAGAGTTGGATGTGGATCATCGCATGCTGTAGCAGTGTGTGTGTGTGTGTGTGTGTATTTTTGTGGCAATATGTGAGAGTCTTAAAGACAGAGCAGAAAAGAGCAAGATTCTGAAAATAAACCACCACAAAAAATTGCCCCTTCCTCTCTGCCCCCCTCCCTCCCAACGTGTCTCCCCCATTGAGAAGTGTTGCATTAACCCACCTCTGATTGACAAGAAAGATGGATTCCCCCAACCAATCAGGGAAGAGATGTGATTGATTGGTCAGAAATGAGCTGGGCGTGGCCTAAAATCTGAATTGGCTCATACAAATGGCAGGCGCAGTCAACCAGTTAAAACTATAAATACTTGGACAGAAAGTGGTATTTAGATTTATTTAAAAAACTAGGCTCCTAGAGAGATACGGTCCAAGGACAGTGGTCCTGAAACTGCAGCCTCCTCTATTGCAGGTACAGACTGTTGTTCAACAGACTAATAGAGGCAGCGTCCTGTAAACGTTGTGCGTTCCCCATAGTGGTGTGACATCAACTTCCCATTCCCTATAGTTTTGGATGACTATGGCGTTTCTAGCAGATTACACTCAAATTATAGCTCTTAAATATTACCTACAGCACCTTTAATGTGTGTGCTTCAGAAGGCCCTGCTGTAAGTCATGCTGGGGCAGGGAATTCTGTGCCTTATATATGGATCTATCAAAATGAACGCATAACGAAAGTAAAATAAAAGGCTGTACTGATCAAGTGATTTTACGATGACTGTAAAGATAACATTTGTGTGTATGTGTTTGTGTGTGCATGTGTGTGTGTGTGTGTGTGTGTGTGTGTGTGTGTGTGTGTGTAAATAACATTCTGATATCTAAAATAACAAAATCGATTTCTGTTCTGTCCAAAACAGCTGACTTTTATTCCTTCATTCATAAATGATGCAGACTTACATCCTATTTGTCCAACCTAACTTAAAGCAGGCAGGCATTTCTTTCTTGATAAACCATAAGATGTTGTATCTCCTTTCTGGGCTCTCTGTAGTCACACCCACACATGAACGCACACAAACAGAGACACACACACACACACACACACACACACACACACATTTTCTCGCTGTGCCATCGAGTATTACTGCTTGAAATAGGCTTTTTTATGGCGCTATACATCATGCAGTACACTGAGAAGTCCACAAGAACCATCAAACCAAAAATCTCTGTGCCATTTTTCAGGTTTTTATAACAATAGATTCTTAAAATTACAATCTGTAAATCTGAGCCGGTAAATAGCTTTGAACACAACAATTTATATAATCATACCATACACATGATAGCAACAATTATATTGCCAAGGTTTTCTTAGCCCAGAAATTGTCAAATAAAATAAACGTGCTCAAACAGGTTGTGTTGACAGGAATAACAAACATGCATTGTGTAATATTTTCCTTTTGCTTTAGGCATCAATCAAGATGGCCATGGCATTAAAGCCACTGTTGTCAGTGTGCTTGCTCTGCCTCAGTGCATGCACATTAATCATCACATCTTAAATACGTGGGTGTGTTTTACACAGACCTGTATTATGGACCACACACATCACTTCAAGTGATTGATTCTCCATGAGAATTAGCTTTTGTTTACTTTTTTGTGAGAATAAATGACACAGAAGAAACTGACACAACACAGATAAACGTAACTTTGCTTTACCTCAAAAGATATCCAGAGCGAGAGACATTTGAATAGGATCAAAGGATACATTGAAAACAGAAACTAGATAATATCTTAGGACAGTATTCTAAGTTTGTATGTATTTGATTATATTATCCGGTCTGAATTGATACGATTATTTGAATTATTTATCTCCATATAGATCTAGGTGAGGTATGCTCATTTTTTGGAGGCAAAGCTAAAATGTGACCATAGAACTTGATTTCTTAAAGCTTTGTCTGAACACTAACAACACTGTTATTACACAATGACCTCATACCCTGAGAGAAGCACTTCGATCAATAGACATTACACCGTCCACCGACCTTGACATTGTGTTCCATAGTGGTTGATATCGTCTGCCATTTTTGTTGACAGAGATTATCCACTGGGTGCATGTTTAGCGGGCTGACGTCAGATCACCTGACAGGCTCCATGAAGCACAAGGTAAGTCTCTCTTGAGGAGGTGGCTGACCTGCTCTTCATATGTTTCCCTACACATACGACACATGTCAATTCAACCATGAATTTAGCTCCTATTTATATGAGAAAAAGACATAGTCATGGTCGTACACTCTACGTGCTCATCTTATGTCATGTCAAAATAAATTATTGCTGTGAATGTACATCTGTAAGATGTATACATTATGTCAAATGTAATGTTGTGTTTGGAATCCCTTAACCCTTTGATATTAAATATAAGCTGGACAGCTATGGATGACTTAAGGGGACAAAATAAGTGACTAATGACCTCTCAAATAGATAGAGATAAGGAGCACAATCAAAATGTTACTACACCAGTAAGTAGCCCATTATTGTATCTGTAGAAGAAACTAGATAAACCACAAGACCGTTAGAATCCACATTGCATTAACCCCTGCCCCCCACCCCATTAGACCCTGGGCAGCTGCACTCACATATTTTCAAGGGGATGTCACATCTTCTCTTTCGGTCAGCTTCTTTTTGACAACAGCAGCACTGGGATTTCACTGGGTAAACTAAACACGAAACAAATGAGTCGTGGTTGTACATTTTCTTCAATTTTTAAGCAGGTATTTCAAGCTTAAAGGGGTGACTGAATTGACCTGAAATTGAAAGGCTCTATTAGAAAAAGCTGTAGTTTTGTGTGCTCATTCCGAATCATCTTCTTTTCAGTCCCTTGTGTTGAATAGTAGTGCACGAGATGGCAGTTATTAGGTCAAATTCCAAAGAGATGGCGTTTCAATATGCAGCTGTAGTTTTTGTGCTCTATATGACAGTCACCTCTCAATCTGGGAATTCAGTCGCAATTATTTCAAGCACACGTGTGCTCCATTCAGTGACACATCATATTCACAATTACTTAATTTGGATTTAGAATCTCTTAGCAGAGTATGCATTGCCATTGACATCCTATGGCTGGCTTGTCCTTGTACGACGGAGAAGGAGGAGACGGTGGTGGAGGAGGAGGAGGAGGAGGAGAGGGGTGTCTCCATAGTCAGTGACAAGGTGGTCTGTCTGAGGACGCGTGGAGGCGGTGGGACAGACGTACAGACAGACGGACGGACGGACGGACAGACGGAAGGACAGACAGACGGACAGACAGACGGACAGACAGACAGACGGACAGACAGACGGACGCGAGCGAGATGACAGATTGCCTATGCCAGGGGGCTCTGACACCAGCCCTATTGAGCCCACAG
>OOFG01019880.1:1924-21052 GCA_900323295.1 Molva molva
GCCGCCTGCGCAGCTGCATGAGCAAACTCAGTAAGAGCCCCCCACACACACACACACACACACACACACACACGTGGAGAGTGAGATTCCGCTTCACTTTAGCTGAGTTCAGTTGTTCTCTGAACTTTGACGGAACTCTGTGGACATAAAACTAGCGAAGGGAATTATATATATATATATAAGATATAATATATTGATTGATAGAGTTTGAGTTGACACATGAAATGTACTTCAAAAAGCTGTCTTTCGTTTCATTCAATTAGCATAATATCAAAGCTAATAAGGCTTATATGTGTGCCGGTTAGTATACACAAGATGAAAGGTTACAGTGCCCGTAGTCTCAGCCTCTTCAGTTGATTAGCACTACACCACTATCTGACTCATCCTGAACATCTGATACATACAGCACTATGTCACCATGTGACTCTTCCTGGACGTATGATACATAGAGCACCATCTCACCATGTGACTCATCCTGAACGCCTGGCATAGAGCACTATGTCACCATGTGACTCTTCCTGGACGTCTGATACATAGAGCACTATGTCACCATGTGACTCGTCCTGAATGTCTGACACATAAAGCACTATGTCCCCATGTGACTCTTCCTGGACGTCTGGTACATGGAGCACTATGTCACCATGTGACTCTTCCTGGATGTCTGATACATAGAGCACTATGTCACCATGTGACTCTTCCTGGACGTCTGGTACATGGAGCAAGTTAAGCCGTGCAGCGTTACAAGGAAACGGAGGACAAGATGATAATACTTTACAATAAGAGTACATTAATTAACTAACTAAATTAATTAACATTGTTAACTAATGGTCTAGTAATCATTGACTAATGGTGTTCATGACTACTAATGGTGTTCATGTTAACTAAGGTAATGGTGTTCATATTAACTAAGGTATTAATTTATACATTATTTAATAGGGTTAGGGTTAACTATAACCCACTACCCCTAACCCTAACCCCTATGCTAATGCTATATAATAATGCTTACTACTGTATTTACTAATATTAATTAATGATTAATTAATGTACCCCTATTGTAGTGTTACAGACAAGATTCCCGTTGGCTTTCAGCATTTTCATCAAAACCCTTACCCTCGTACCTTTTACATTTAACACCGTCGTGTTAAATAATCTAAAATACCATTATTCTAAAATACCATTATTACAATTATCTGCGGTGCAGATGATTTATGACTGAAGGTCAAAAGGTCCTCAGGCCTGCATTAGATAAACACTATTAAGGCGGGTGTCCCGGGTTCAAAATCAGCTTGCTTACGTGTCCTTCCTGTTTGGCCTCGTAAGACTATACATTAAAGCCTGAAAAGCGGGACCTGAATCACTGTGCCTTGTGGGGTCATCAGTCAAACCACTGCTGTGTACATGCAATGAGTTGCAGAGGAAGTGGATGGAATACTAAAGCACAAACTGTGCCCCGGCCTTGGAGGAGCCGGGTATAACAAAATACTAAAAGATATTATGGCAAACCTCATGAATACATCATGAGCGAGATTTGTTTACCATCTTTCAAGTGGTTTTTTTTTACCCATGTTTCCCAGCTTTTTAGCAAAACTGCATAAAGAACATAAAACACCTGAGCCCAGCAGATGGTGAGGGCATTCTAGCTGTAAAATGATGGAAGATTCAGTTCAGGGGTCTTTTTTTTTTTTTCTAGTTCCCTTTTATGCAATGACAGGAGCAGGACATTTGATTGTTAAAATTTTATTATCACTGTGCACTCCAGATGGTCTGCCTCGAACCTTGAGCTTGTCTTTCCTCGGCCGCTGCTCAGCCGTTTAGTTGGACAGTGGCACTGTAAACCCTGGCTTATTGCTAAAACATGACCCGTTTGTTGGGAATGAGGTCTTTATCTATGGGACCTTATCTCGGATACAGCAGTCTTACCATGCTATAGCATGACTTCTGAGGGGAGAAGGCTCAGAGTCTGGCCTGGAAGGCAAAAACTGAAATGGGTGGAGTTACGCCATGTTTCCTGTTTCATTACGGAGATATTGTGCTGCAAAGAATCTCACTCACAAGTGGCAAGATGGAGCATTCGGAAAAGGGTTTTAATAAGTGTATTTCTACAGCTGCATGTCTACACGTTTTTAATTTCAAACCTTTACAGAACGTTGATGTCCTGACAGGGTGTTTTAGCTTCCCATCGGAAAAGTTAAATTAAGTTAAAGTTAAATTGTTTATGCTGTTATCCAATTGCGCGCTAACAGATCCATCAAGCAACATGATTGGCCGAAACAAATCATCAGAAGCGAAACAAAGCAAAACTCCCGTTCCCCCAATCTGCTATCAGACTTTAGATGAGTAATAGTGTAATAGTGTGATCTTTTTAGATTGACCGATCTGTGTGATGATGTGTTCCCAGCGTGTGGCAAGCTGATGAAGATTACGGGCCCGCTGACGGTGAAGACTTCGGGGGCCCGGTTCGGAGCCTGGATGACGGACCCTCAGGCATCACCCCAGAACAACAGGGTGAGTTGGTAGACGAGTGGGGCTGGCATGATTATTTTATTTAAACGCTCCCCTCTAAACATCTGTACTTTTGAGTCACCGGATCCAAACATCCAGATATCCAGAACCCGATCCAAGGTATTTTTCGACCAATCACGACACGGTGTTCATGAAGCATAACCGATGAGCGGGCGATAATGCATAAGTTAATCGTGTCATGATGCATCGGAATACATTGGATCCGGATCTGGTTACTCAAAATGTGGCTACCTGAAGTATAGACGTGTAGGCTGGATCACATAAAAAAGATTGTGCAAGCCACTCGTATGTCAATGGAGACTAGGGAGTTGGCACTGTGTGTACTGAACCACCAAGTCTTTGAAGCCACTATGTTCAATCATTTACATACAACTGCCACCCTCCCGTTGTACCAAGAGGCCTTGTTTATTCAATATTTTCAATACTTTCTTTCTTACCTTTGTTCTTACCTCCTCCTTTCCATCAAGCCTTCCTTCCTTTCATCCTTCCTTTCTCTTTTCCTTCCTTACTTCCCTGAAGAGCAAACAATCCACAACAACAACACAGGAGACCATTATTATACATACATCACAAACTGACATGAATTCAAGAAGCAAAAACACATATTTAATACAATGGTTACTGAAACATACATATTTTTCTATATTTGGCAATAGAACAGAAGGTTATCGACAAAAACAATTCTATAACATCTTTGTTATCCCTTTCTCCTCCTCGGACATGCTACATTACCATCTTCATCAACAGCAGAAGGTTATCGTTAAAACCTTCCGACAACATTTTTCGAATCCTTCTTTTTGCCCTCCCAGGTGTGGTACATGGACAGCTACACCAACAACCGCATCGTCAAGGAGTACAAGTCCATCGACGACTTCGTGGCGGGGGTGGAGTCGCGGACGTACACGCTGCCCTTCAAGTGGGCCGGCACCAACCACGTGGTGTACAACGGTTCGCTGTACTACAACAAGATCCAGAGCAACATCGTGGTGCGCTACTGCTTCGAGACGGGCCGCGTGGCCACGCAGCGCGCCCTGGAGTCGGCCGGCTTCCACAACGTCTACCCGTACACGTGGGGCGGCTTTTCCGACATCGACCTGATGGCGGACGAGCTGGGCCTGTGGGCGGTGTACGCCACCAACCAGAACGCCGGCAACGTGGTGATCAGCCGGCTGAACGCCGACACGCTGCAGGTGCTGCGGACGTGGAACACGGAGTACTCCAAGCGCAACGCCGGCGAGTCCTTCATGATCTGCGGCACGCTGTACATCACCAACTCCCACCTGACGGGCGCCAAGGTTTACTACGCGTACGCCACCGCCACGTCCACGTACGAGTACACGGACATCCCCTTCCACAACCAGTACTTCCACATGTCCATGCTGGACTACAACGCCCGGGAGAGAGCGCTCTACGGCTGGAACAACGGCCATCAGGTGCTGTTCAACGTCACGCTGTTCCACGTCATCAAGACGGAGGACGACTCGTGAGGAAACAAGGGGGATGGGCGGAGGTGGTGCATTGTGGGAGAAAAGGGGCTTGGTGAAAAGGAAATGCTAATTGTGGCTCTGTGACGTTGATTGATTTGGTTTATTTATTTAATTTATTTTTTGTTGTTTTTTTTAACTGAGTAAATGTTTTGGTTTGTTTGATGGTTTGATATTTATGTGTTTATTGATGTGAAAACATTTGAATTGTGATTTATTTTCTTCCATGAAAAGATATACACCATTGATCACCAAAGTGGCTACATCTTATACATAATATAAAGCACAAACTCAATATATATATATATATATATATATATCCTTTTTTAAATCCAAGCAGGTGAGCCTGGAGGTTTTCTTTTCTATTTCACCCAAAATGAAGCTGTCATAGTAACATTTAAAATGCTATTGGGAAAAAAACCTGAATATCCAATTTGAAAAAATGTAATCCGAATGTACTTTGCTTGAATAATTTACAGAGTTCCTACTGCTTCCTATATGAGCAAGTATCAACTTTATGTCAAGTGGACAAAATTATATTATCAAATGTAGGTATCAAGTAAATCATCAGAAACGAAAACAGAAGAGAGAAGGGTATGTGAGGAAGAAAAGCACTTTGTATTCGATATTTGCCACTGACTGTTTTATTTAATTATTTTTGATTAATTCCTCTGCTATTGAAGTCTCTAATCATTAAAAACATTCCTTCCCTTTCATTTAATTACATTCTTTTCATTTTTAATTTCCTCATTAAAACATTCCATTCTTACTCATTTCCATCTGAAATATCCTATATCCTTCTGTAATTAAACGTAAATGAGCTGTATCGATACTTGGCTATTTTGTATTTTTCAGCAACAATTTGAGGAGAGGATGTGTATGCCTTATACAGCGCTGTACATTCTGCAAGTGGGTACCAGCTTGCGTACATGAATGTTGGCTATTACTCATAGTGTTTATACTGTAACTCTATAGCTGTGTATTTTGCATTTGCAAAACATTGTCCATGCCTCACTCCAACTATATAAGAAGCAATTTATCATCGATGCCAATAACACAAGATCAATATTGTGAGCAATCATTTGCGTGAATAACAAATGCTTGAATAAAATAAAGTAATTTATGTTTTCATGGTGTTGTGTTGTTGTTTTAGTGTGGTCTCAGAATGAACATCCACTGCTGTCCAGTGTTGTGTCATGTGGTTAAGAGGAGCCAATTACGTATTCCAAAGTAATAGTTTCAGCACAGCAACAGCCAGTCCATGTCCATTAGGGCTAGACTGGTAAACAGCCGAGCTCAAATGGGCTTGTTAGTTTCCTCAGTATGCCAGCATCAGAAAATTACATAAAATTGCTGACAAATGTCAGCCAATGGAAACTTTTCCATTAATTTGGTACTCAAATTAATGGATTAAATTGTGTAACAAGAAGTTTGTATTAAATTGGAATAAACGCAAAGAAAGTGAAATTAAACTTTGTTGTTAGATCAAGTCTATGGTTCATAGCCCTTTATCACACTGACAGCCTCGAAGGGATTCACAGTCTAACATTTGGTGACACCCCCTAACCTTAAGCCCTTATAAGGGTGTACGTAGTTGTGTCCTGTAGTTCTGAGGGCTCATCTGGAGAAGGGTAGGTGTGAGGGCACTGTGTATGTGTGATGACCCGCAGTGGTAGGAGAGGATAAGATCAGCTGCTCCCATCAACACACACACACGCACACACATACACACACACACACACACACACACACACACACACACACACACACGACCACACACAAACACACACAAACAGCGGTGGGTTCCGCATCACTCGAATAACTGCTGATTGCCAGCAGGGATCTACATACGCACACACACGCAGTACACACACACTCAGATGGAGAGACAAACACACCCAGGCATCAGAAGGACCACATACACACGCAGGCCCTTTTAACACAAACACACACACACCAACACGCACATGTACTCATAAAAACCATTAAAGGTGCCATATAAATACCGTCACGCACACACACACACACACACACACACACACACACTCTCACCCAAGTAAATTAAACAAGCATATATAATCACACAAACCAACTATTTGGGACATACACAAAGTCACATTGAGCACACACCCGCCCACACAACATACATACACACAACACATCACACACACACACACACACACACACACACACCAATAAACCCATCACATGCATGATGCATTCATACACACACAGGCACATTAAACACACTCACACACACACAGTAAGAAGCACACAAGTCGTGCTACGTCAGGGGCAGGCGGAGGTCCTGCTCCAGCTGTGTGTGTGCTGCAGGCCAGATCGATGAAGCTGCACCAGTCAGACAGACAGGAGGCACCTTAAAAAAAGGTCAGAGAGCCGCCCGGACCACCTGCCCGCCTCAGGCTGGTATGGATCTCTTGGGATTGGGGGTTCTAGACTTTCAAGCATTCAAATATCATTGATTCAGAAGCCCCTCATCGCCAACTTCAAAACATCGCCCTTTGACAGGGGAGCGTCAGAAATTTGCATGCTGCCATAACTCCCTAATCTCACAACTTCAGCCAGGGAATAAGAATGAGGGAAGGAGAATTATCTGGAGGCCCGCTACGAAGACCCTTACAGACGTCACATTCATTATTCATTCCCTCGCACCCGCTTATTTATTTCTAAGAGTTAGAGAGGACTGGAAACGATCCTGTTGTTTTCAGTTGGGTGGTGGTCATCCACATTTCATGCCATACATAGAGGATTGCAGATAAAATGCACGGGGCAGTAACTATAAGACAAACTGTTACAATAAAGGATGTTTGGACCAGCATGTCAGAATACCAAGTGGAGAATGGAAACCAATGTGCTCAATGGAAACTGTGAGCATGAATCAGAATTAGAAGGAGCTTTCAGACTCATGTGCACTTTACAAATAAAGTTAGATTATAGGCCTATTTCTTTGTCCAAAACAGGCAACAGACTGTTGGTATATTTTTTTAGATGAACACGGTTGCACATGGTATTGCATAAGTGGTTATTTGATCAACCACATCCTTCAGTGATTCAAGGTTTTTTAATTAATTGTTTTGTCTTTAGAAAGAGGGTGCTGATGTGAACGCTAACTAACTTTTTTTCTATGGCATCCAAAAACAATTATCTTGTTTGTTCGTGTGTGTCCTTATTTACCATTTTGACCAAATTCTGGCACGTCTAATCCTTGATTAGTTCAATAAACTCACTCAGTGAGATATTTTATAGTTAAATCGTAAGCATGGCGAGAGATGTAAGGATAAAATAAAAGAGGCCCTAGGATTGAACCTTGGTGGACACCAAAGGTCCACACATCCACCTATTGGAAGAAGCAAAACAATATTTTTGATAATGTAGCTGATAGCATGCAATGCTGCAAATCATCTTGACAAACAGTTATCCACAAATCTCTCAGATAAAGTGGCTTTGAAAGCTTTGAAAGCCACTATATTTAAATAAAATCAGATATGTAACAAGAAGCACAAAGTTATACAAAAAAAAGAGCACGTCCCAAAAAATGTTATGAAGAGTTAATGAAAAAAGTAATGGCCATCTTGAAGGGATGATTTTATAAACCACTCTCAATTTCCAGCCTGAGCCATGCAGTTGGTTGAAACTCAATTTCGCTGCTGTCTGGTGTGCTGTTGTGAGATCGAGGCACGGTGGAGGGGCATCAGTAAGCAGTTTGAGACTGGCGGCGGTGCCACTCGCTGATGTCTTTAAAACAAGTGAGCTGTGGAGATTGAAGTCATTAAAGTTAACAGCCAGTGGTGGTGTGGAGCACTTAGTCCTTACATTCAAAGCAGCGTTATAACAAGGCGGGATTTAGGCTCTTTCAACTCTCTCTCATCCGCCCCTCCTCCACCCTTTTATTCATAAAACCAATGAATAAAGTGGAGAGTCACAGTAACATAAGCCTGGGTACACCTAAAGGGTTCTGTTGCCGCAGTGACCCTGCTTGACCCTGTCTGGCCAGTAGGGGTTCAGAGTAGTGTCCAGAATTATACACTTGACATTCTTTCTTTGCCCACAGGGCTTTTTCTTGAAAAAGGTGCATTCACCATTTATAAGTCCAAACAAGTCAAAGGTGATGGCTTTCTTCAGCACAGGCCTCGTGTCAGGGCCTTTCTTGTAAGTAGTGACAGAGTTCTGTGTCTGGTTCAGGTCTATGGGCAGGGCCTTGAGGTTATTTGCTGCGTTGATGAATGCCTCGCTCTTCACCTATATCCCTTTCTTCTTCATCAAGTAAGCCTTCCTCAGCATGGCTGTCTCTGCCAAGCTCACTGGAGAACTTGTCCTTTTCGACTGTCTTTTTTGAAGGTGTCCATTTCCTGCCTGATGGGTTCTTGGTCTATCTGGAAGGCCTTCCTTGCCTCAGCCATATCAGCCACCTATTCATTGAACGTAACCCTCTCAGCAGCCAGGATGGATAGCTCCTGGGTAGCTACTTTGCTGTCCAGGAGATAACCTCCTTCTCCACGAAGATCACATCATGGGTCAACATATAAATATAATATCTATAAATGAAATCCTGTAACATTATCAGACATCAAACACAAGCAGCTGCTTCAACTATGTTAGCTACCTGTTTCTCCTTGTCCAACCAACTTTCTTTGCAAGCGAGATGGGCCGTGTAGTCTTCCAGGATTGTTTCCTCCTGGTAAAGAAATGATTGTAGAACTTCCAGCCGCTCGTGATCCTTAATAAGTTCCTCCATTTGCATCTGCAAAATGGAGGAACTTCACTTCGATTGCATTGAGCAGTTTCAAAACAAAAAAGTTATGTTGAAACAAGGAATAATTGCTTTAACAATATCTACATTACCTTTAAAGACGAAGGCAAACTCCTCTTCTGTTTTTTCTCTGATGATAGTGACCAGCAAACTATTTCCAAGGTGGTGTATGTTTGTTACAAGGATTTGTGACCGTTCACTTGTAATGAAGCAGTTTGCTCTTCGGTTCACCCTCTGTTTGGAAGGTTGTTAAAGTGGTTGTCTCGTATATCTCCAAAAATTTTAATTTAAATAAATGTCAGTTCAGTCATCTATCGCCGAATAAGGTGCTTGAGGTGATTGAGCCTACGGCCCACTTGCACTCACAGTATTATGAATGCTATGAACTGGGTGTCGGTGGCGACATTCAAATCACAAGCAGCGCAGTTAGTGTGTTTTCCATCACCCAGAAGATGTTCACCAGAGAGGGTAGGACTCGCTCTTCAACTGATACTGGTTTTTTTCACCATAGGTGCCGCCAAAGACAACGAAATGGATAGATCTTTGAGAGTCACTTTGAATCCTCATAATGCACACCATGAGCTTCTAATTCCATCATTTTAGTTGATATGGAAACCCAAGCCTTTATCCAAGATTTCAAGAAGATTTTGTATTGTTATTTAATTCATGTCTTTTTTCTTAATTATCTAAAATGTGTGTGTGTGTTTTTGTGCGCCTGTACAATCCGGCATGCCGTCTCGAACACTCGAACACACACACACACACACACACACACACACACACACACGAATATATCACACTGTGTAATTAGTTTCCATCCAGATGACTAGAGATGGAAATTAAGCATTGATTATTCTGATCTTTTAGAAAAAAACAAGGCTTATTGGACAATAAGGGTTTGAAAACAACAATAATTTGATGTCTTTTTGTGTAATATAATAAGACACACGCAGTGGCCAGGATCCTTCATGTGCATTTTACAATCTAGTTATCTAGCCAAAACGATTAATTATATAACTCTTAGAGAAATTTGTGTGGGACTTTAACCACAATTTTAACGATGCAAATTCATTACGCCGTACCCAAAGTACCCTTCATTTATTTAGATTTAATATATTTATTTATACATGCTTTCTGTTGGGAGGGTGTTATACCAGTCTTTACCATTTCCCCAAATCATCCAGTCTCCTAATCCCTCCGAAGGCAATTATTGATGGGATCCGTGTACCAGTAAATAAAGAGCGGAGATGTCCCGTCCCCGTGAGCTGCTTCAGAGGATCAAAGTTTAAATTCAGATTAATCTCTACACTCAAGAAAAACAACCATCAAGGCGGGCCTGAGGATGGCACAGACAAATGAAAATTGAAGTGGAAATGACGTCACTTTACAGGGTTTTTCCAGTTTTGTTTACCCACGAAGAGTAGTTTGAGAATTGGAGTCATTCACCTCAGAGTCGGGGAAGATAGGACGAATGGGCAGACAGGTAGTCAGACAGGCAGCAGACAGGTAGACGGAAGACAGACAGGTAGACGGTAAGGCAGGCAGTCACGAAGGTTCTTTAGTCCTGTGTCGTTCAGGCATGGGGGCTAGAGACCAGGGGTCTCATTTATAAGCGTTGCGTATGCACCAAATGGGGCCTGAAAGAGGCCTGGCCTGGGACCCCAGACCAATCTCACATCTCACACCAATCACTGCAGTTTATCAAATATGGGGCGGGTTTGATACCTTGGCGCCCTATGGGAGCGCAGTCGAGGCATTTTCATAAACAACCAAGATGGCTGCAGCTGATGTGTCACACTTTTCATTGCTCTGATTTACTGTAGGTCTATCAAATTGCATCCAAGGGCATTTTGGTCTGTGCCAAGTGATAACGCCCCTTGGAAATCGAAAATGAACAAAGATGTTCAAGACTAATAAGCGTTTGTGAATTGGTCAAAATCTGTGATCTATAAAAACAAACATGACAGGAGAATGTGCGCATCTGTACATGAACTCTGACCCACGCGTACGAACATTTTGGAGACAGGGGGAATTGCGACGCAGATGGTGAGGTGTTGAATTGAAACCACATTGTATAATGATGCCTCACACGTATCATTGAACTTACTATCAAATGTTAATTATGGATCTGCATTATCGTAAACATTAAAACCAGCAGTTGTATTTGTACTTGCGCTTGAAGTGAGCCAAAACTATTCCATAAGCACCTTTCAATTTGCAAAGATTCAGCCTAAGCCAACTCAAATCTTTAATCAAAGCCTGCTCAGTCTTTCATCAGCGCTCTCTCATCATCAAGTTCCCCACCCCGGAGAGCAGAGGAGAGGGTTGGACTGTAGCAACTAACTGATGAAATAATCATCAATTGTAGCAATCCAAGATTACATCAAATAGCTTTAAAGAATTGCAGAAAAGAGTGATTTTAGACTTTTTAAATATCTTCTAATACAGTGCATATATCACCAAGTTCGATTTCAGTTGTTATATCGTTTTTCTGTGCAAAATAGCTGCAGTGAACACGATAGGTCCAGTCCGTCGCAGTCAGTAAATGCAGCAGCAGCAACGTGTTGCCATTTGCTGCATATTCTCTTGTTTATGACCAGCTGCTGTGGCCACCAAACAATATGCTTTCTGGTCTCCACCTCACCCACAAGCACTTCAATTCTTCGTCTTCCTCTCGGTTGTTGCCATGATTCACCTTACCGTACCATCAGCAGGCTCATTTAGAGGCGTCAACGTTCATGTGGTGCTTTGCCTTGATCATTTATGGTTGATTTGGCCGTGTAAAGTGCAGGATACGAGGCTGATCCACGTGCCCACATTTCCAGTTGGACTGTGATTTATATTGGACAAACTGCCTGCCGTTGTGCGTATGCAAGGTTTTATAAGTCTGCTATTTTCGGGCCGCACGCCATTTCCTGCTTTTGTGCCCACATAGGCTTAATAAGTAATATGAATCCTGCACACCGTTTTATAAATAAGGTAGATCATTCCCAGATCATCAATTCATCCAATCTATCTTGAACCACCGCGGTTTGGCATGGCCCCTATTACTCTGTTTATTTAGGAGGTCACTGGCTGGTTCTCAACCTTTCCCTCTATGCTGGCTGCCCAACGCTGCACTCATCCCTTATCTGTGTGCACACAGGGGCCAAGGGTCTGGCCCTGTGAAGGATCTGGCTTCATAAACCTGCAAAGAGCCCCAGACTTGCTAACCTCGGGTAGACTTATAGGTTCCTGGAATCCATATCTTTTTTTGTATTTCCAGTATGGCTACACATTTGCTGGGTGATTTCGGCATGGACTTAAAATGTTGATATTATGCAAAAGGCTGGTATACATTATTATTATTATTATGTATTATACATTACCCCTGCTGGCTGTATTATCCGCTTGGTTTCTCGGAATGATACACAACACAACACTGGAGCACTGACTTGTGTGTGTGTATGTGTGTGTGTGCGCTTGTGTATGTTTGTGTGGGCACGCACGTGTGTGCGTGTGGAAACTTTGAATGTCGGTAAGCATGAATATTAAGAACAATAAATTGGTTTAAAAAAATGTAAAGAAAAAAAAATATATAAGAACAATTATGTTTGAAGACAACTTCTATTTTCCTCCAGCCGACACCACCACCATCACCACCACCACCGCCACCACCGCACTGAAGATTAGCTGTGTGGGTGAGTGCGGTGGGCCAGAGATTGATCTGTGCCAGGCCCCGCTGCAGCCCTGGGAGCCCGTATTGTGCCGAGGGACGAGGAGATTGTGTTTATTCTGCTGGAGGGAGAATGACTCCCAGGGCCAGGGGGATAAAAGAAAAATGTTTTTTTTTGTTTTTTGTACAATGATCTGTCTGGAGTGGGCTCACACGCACGCGTCGAACCACACACACACAAAGGCGTTCGCACGCACGTGCACACGCATGCGCTATCCATACAAACACACACATAAATAGAAATATATACTACACAAACACACACAAAAACAAACAATGCAGGGTTTCTTTCTTATACACCCATCCACTGAACTGAATGGAAGCTTGCGAATGAAGGCAACAATGTTGGTAATAACTCTGATCCTAGTTTCTAATTTATCAGAGTGCCTACCGATTTGTGCAAGGCTTGTGTGTAAGACAGGCTTGAACTTTCAAAGGTCTTTGATTCGGTGAGTGTCAGGACATTTACAGAATCGCATATCGAATATATGCTCTGTATGTAAAGTTGGTAGATATAAATTACTACGACTCTCCTCCAGTGTTTAAAATGGATACATTAATTATAAATGAATACATTAATGAATGTATATGGGAAAAAATGTCATTGAATAGTCACCACCTTTTTAATTTAGCATAATAATTTTTTTATGGGATTATATTTGCCTGTAGGTACATTATTGTCCATGCAAAATATTTAAATCTAAAAATATATTATGAAATATTGCTTTCATTTTGAATCTCAAGTAACACTTCTGCGGCGTCAATGCTTACAACGTGTCGGTCACATATTGCTGGTGAGAATTGATAGTCAGATAGAAAAGATTAACCTTACTTTTCTTACGTTACAATTCAAAACACAAAACAGTTTGGCTGCAATTTTACAATCATAACCGATAGGCCAAGCAGAGCATTTGAGGGGGAGCCAATTCGATTTGATTCCGTAATTCATCAGACAAACAACAAAGTTGTTTACAAGTAATCCCCCTTCACCCACTCTAGCAGAAAACATTTAGTCCACATCCAACAAAATATATTACATTCTACGTAGGAACATTATACGAGAAAAAGGTGTCTACTTTCTGTGTTGCTTTGTCACACGGTTTGTTTTTGTACTAATCCAAAAAACAATATTTCTCGTATCAACTTGCCAATGGATGCCTTAAATGTATTCATGAATCAATAGCCATATATAATTGATGATGGATCAGCAACAATTCTTCTGAAACATGTGCAACTGTCCATACTTACAAGAGAAATTATCTTAATTAGAGGCTGAGTTCTGATAAAATGCCTTAAAACAGGAGGAGGCCTAGCTGCAGCGTGCTGCTAAGGCAAAGCTTTTAATGAATATATTTCTCATCTACCTAATAGCTCACTATTTCTCCAGAGCACCTTGGCCTGGGATTTATGGTAATCATGAGAGTAGGGAAAGTCAATGTGTTCTGTCTTAAACAGTTAAGCACCTAGCGCTGTACAGAAGATGGGGAGACGGGACCGGTGGAAAATATTTGTTAGCACCGGTTCAATCCAATGGAGTTCACAAGTTTAACTGCTGAGTCCCGCTCCTCGCCAAAAAAAGTGACTCATGTCGGACAGAAGTTAACCGCACAAACGGGCGAACGGGCAAATTAGACAATGACGGACTAGTCACCCGTAAGTTGTTCGCCTAGAGATCCATCTGCAAGGTTCGCACGGATGGAAACCCGATGATGCACACAATTCCTCTATTGATTTGAGCTGGCTTGTTTATGGTTCCATGGGGGCGAACGCGAGCCTCCACAACGCACCCGCCCAGCGCTAGCACCCTCCCCTGCAGCAGCGCTCGTATAAATTCAAAAACCACCGGAAAGTTGTTGTTTCTCCTCTTACACTCCTTCTCTGGCTCAAATCTATCCCAGCGCTTAGATGACTGTCATGTTCCATTAGGTCCCTATTGAGTGTGCTTTTGAGACCCTGATATTTTTATCTATGTACTCTATATGCAAATGAGGATCACGTGTCCCGCGTGTTCCCATGACCTGAGTTCCGTCGGGAACGAGGAGAAGAGGGGGGAAAAGCGAAAGAAGCGAGGAATATTCACAACAGGGGGAGGGGCTAGTATGGAGATCGATTTAGGGATAACAATTTTGACCACGTATTTACCTCCACCGCATGTGACATTAATAACCCAACAATACATGCTGCTAAAGCCGGTGGCACTTTCACATGACCTCACACGTGACATGACCTCTAAGTCTGAAACAGCAGGTAGTTGGAAATGTTAAGAAATACACAAACAATTGTCAGAAACACTATTTCCTCTTCATGGGTCAATACATATCAGCCCATAAGCTCTGTGCCATAACTATCAACCAGTTTCAGGACCGATAGAATTCAGTAAAACAAAACAACATTGCAATCTGTGGGTGTGTGAGACATGGGTGTATAATAAGAAGTGTGAGCGAGGGAGAGATAAATATTTGTTGAAGGTTCCTCCTGGGATCCTCTCCTGCTGCTTCTGAAGAGATATGGACACACGTGCATGTATTGGAGAGTAGATTACGCATTGGCTTGGCTGCCTCATAACCACATAGGCACTTTAAACAGCTTTCTCCATCAGCCCGGCTTTCTGAGAGACTAGCAGTTATTTTTGAGCCCATGCAACCCTTTCCTCTTTCCTCCTTCAGCCCTCGTCCTGAGAGCTGCAGACCAGAGGACTGATTTGATAACAAAGACATGTCTTGTTTTATTTATACATGTGCGGTGTGATGATGTTGATGGGAATGTCTGTAGCCCTATATCTTTAATAGGCTCTTTCATAAGTGTGTCTTGACAATGTTTTCATAGCACAATACATTTAAAATCATAAATGTAGTCTCAATAATCTTTTCATGATCAAAAGTCCAAAATGACTTGCTTTTCATGATATCAACCTATGTATTTAGTCATTTGTTGTCTGTCTGTATGTATCTGTATTAATTTAGTAGTATCTTAAGCAATTAATGGAAAAACGTTAGAGAAAAGGACTTTAAAATTCTTAATTCCTTAGGTTGGCCAAATTCCAAAAACGATTGTTTATCTACAGAGAACTACAGAGAAAGTAGGGAAAGTAGAAATCAATGCTTTTTTTAAGAGCTACCGCAGACTTTTAAGAACAAACCCAGGTCTCAGGAGCCACCTCACAGGAGGCCAAAGAGGAAATTACTGAATCTATTATCTCTTGCTTTTTCTAAACAGAAAGCCCTATACAATGCCTATAGGAATAGCATTAATGCAAACACACCTTAAGGTGCAACTTGATTTGTCCTCCACAAATTAGGTGGCAGTACATTAACCGGAAAGTCCCTTCTCCTCACTCTCCCTTCCCCCACCCCCAAAACGCATCGCCCCACTGAATAGCATAAAGCTTACTGTTTACAGTGCATCTGTGCACTGAGAGTTTTTATCATTCTTGTGATCCGGTAAGTCAGAGGCAGCATTTCATTTTTCAGTTTACTTTTGACATGATTGACAAGAGGGTTAGAATACACCCCTCTTGGCAGCGTTACTTCTTCATCCTATTTTGGACTGAGGGCAGCCTGGACGCTTTAGTGACAGCAATTGCCTCTTATAAAGTGTTACTGGCTGGCCGGTACTGGCCAGCCCTAGCATCGAACTTAAGATAATATCTCTGCAACTCAATACATAGATACACATTAATACACAATACTTTGATGTCACGTCCAAACTGTTATTTATTCATATTCTGTTGATAATTGTGGTTCGTTGTTATAAACGAATGATCTTACACATTGCACCTTTAAGAGCTGCTGCAGAGCATTAAGAACAATCCTGGTCCCAGGAGCCACCTGGACCAGGTGTACTTGGACAATGTGGACCGGACTAATTATATTATCCCTTATCTCTTCTAAACAGAAAGAATTATAAGTTGCCTATAGGGATAGCACTTATGCACACTCACTTCATGGAGCCAGATGTTGTTTTACAGCACCATTATCAAGTAATCCATTAAAATGTTATATTTACATTGATGACATTGTGCTATCTTATTTTTCACATTTGGTGCAAGAACATTTTATTTGTTGATTGACTTCCCCCTTTGGCATGATTGTAGCACGTATGATCACAGTGGTTTTTAGTGAGAAGGGTCAAAAACATCAGCTGAATGACCACAGTCAATTGAGTTCAAAATGGTTTTTAAGGAAGGGTTGATTGCATCAGTTAATTTGCTGAGGAGCCCAGCCTGGATACACGCTTCCCAGAGCCAGCAGCATGCCTGAAGGAGCCCAAAGCCACCTGTCAATCACGGCTGAATCATTGTCATATTCCCTCTAGCAAATGCACCAAGTCCTGAATGGTGACTGAAAAAAAAACCTCTCACAGGAGGAAACTATGTGTATGGCTAGTTCTGTGGTATAAATTTGAATGGATTTGCAATCGCAGACGCAATGGAGGTAAGAATGGTATTCATCCTCCAGCCTGGTCATGGAACATGGGAGTGAGCAGACATCGTCAGCTATGTGGCATGACTCTACTCAGTTTGAAGTTCACGGAGAGCCACTGTGAGAGTGCAGTCTCACTTCTTATAAAGGGATGCTATCCAAAACACTCTGGATGGAAGACCCCCCCGCCGGGGACCACCAGATAGAGAATGTACCCATGGGAACCGTGGGTGAATGTGTTCCTTTATGACCTTGTCCACACAGCAGGGGTGGGCACACAATGACGAAGAAAAGGAAATGAAGAGGAAGAGATTGAGAGACACACACAGACAGACAGACAGAGCCTGATAGATTTACAGATAGTTCTGTTTCCTACAGAATTCCCTATAGCTGTAGTTCTGACCATATTTTTTGCATTTAAAGACACCATGTGGTTAACAGTTTGTCGTCCTCTGACAAATAGAGGCTTTTGTCTTCAATGTTACATGATAAGAAGAAGTATTATATATACCGTCTGCTGCAACTCTATCTCCATCAGTCTCACATCTCACATTGAAATGCCGTTCACCTTCAACAGCCCCCCTAAGCTCCCAGTGCTGTGTGAGGACCTGGGAGAGACATGGGATCAGTGAGACTTGCACATGCTTTCAGTGTTGCAGCGCTGAACGTGCAGGAATCACATTCAGCGAGTTGTTCTGAATCCTAAGGGTCTTGCACTCTCTCTGCCTTTGAGCTCTGTCTAAGGGGCCCCTTAATCCTTATTCTGCTCTCAGGTGTTTTTTGGCCCATTCTCTCTCTCTCTCTCTAGTATGCTCTCACGTTTACTTCATCACTGGTTTCCTGCTCTTCCATTACCATTTTAGTATTGGCTGCACCAAGTGTCACTTCACTTGCCAACACTATGGTTGGGTCAAGCAGTTTACATTATATTTCTGCCGAAGCGTTCCAAGAATGTAATTCAAGTTTTCTGGTGTCAGGCCTGTCTTGCATACATGGCACAACGAGAACATTGACTCATGAGGATTGAAAAATAATAGGGGACTCAGGAGCAATGACAGAGGGCCCCTCTGCACAGCAGGGCTTAACACTTTCTAATGAGTCTGGGGCCCTTGCTTCATGATCGGTGAGACACAGACCCCTAGTGGTCGGAGGCCTGACAGCATTCGCCAAATCCATCCACACTGTTGTTCTCCAATGCTAATAATAAATGGTAGCCAAGACTAGTGTGAAGCAGCAGGCCAGTGCACATTGGGCCAGAGTAGCAATATATTTTCTATGGCAACCATACTATAAACAGTATTATTATAATATTAAAACTCTCCAGTAATGAGCCAATGTAAATCTATGTGTAGACCCAATCCTTCGGTGCATCAGATCCACTTGTGGTAATGGTTTCTTATTAAACATCCTGCTGAGGAGTGCAATGGGACAAGTACCGGCAACAAGCAGCCCTTCATAATATTGAATTCACTATGAGAATGAATGTGGTACTCTGGCTAATCGCTGACCAACCACTTTGGGAGATAGGTAGTTAGTTTGCCGTTGGACATTCACAATATATTCCAAAATAAACTTTTGAACTAAAAAACATGATGACCAAACCAAATCTAGATGATTTATTTTACCCCAGTCACAGAGTTTGTTTAGCTTTTTTGTTTTGGCTTAATTAAGGTATAAAGCCCCCTCCCATACATCAGGCCAATGTTTTTATAGATTTCCAAATGTATTTTACTTTCAAATCAAAAGAGATAACTTCAAAATAAATCTTGATGATTTACTACCACAGAATGTTTCTGCTTCAATTTGACCAAAACCCTCCATCTGTATAAAATGATATGCCTCATCTGATTTGTTGACCAAACACATTTTCCCATTATGATAGACCTTGACCTGGTGCTTTTTGTGTCAAATGATTATTATACATCATGCAGTACAAGATTGCCTGATGTATGAAATATACTTTATTCTACCCAATGCAGGCAAGCTTTCAGCCCAATCGCCATCGAGACAAATACGGTTACATGTCACTGGCTCTTTGGATTTTCTGGCTAGTTGAGATATATTTTGCTGAGTGAGTGAGTGAGTGAGTGAGTGAGTGAGTGAGTGAGTGAGTGAGTGAGTGTGTGCGTGCGTGTGTTCCCCTTGCCATTTCATCTTGCTACAGCAATACAACTCTAGAGTGCTCCAGGAAAACATCCCCATGAACATTCCACC
>OOFG01020019.1:2845-12952 GCA_900323295.1 Molva molva
ATTCATCACTTTCATGATGAGGACAATGGCATGGGAGGTAGCGACTTGAGATGTCGCCGGGGAACCATCTTGAGAGATCCTTGCAGCTCTTCCCCTCTTTAATAATCGAAGGAGAGGTTGCATGTATCAGAGCCGACATGTCTGCTGCAAGCGTACACGGACTCAACTCCTCATCGTCGGGCTTTTGTTACAGAGTTGACTTATTTATTTTGTGTGTAACTTTAAAGTACTGTGAGAAATGACCTGAATTATTACTGAAAGCTTGCGGCCTCAATGGTGCCCAGAGCCAGGAAAGCTATTAAAAAATGTATATGGGCAACTTAATTAGCTACTTTATCTTTCCGTTTAAATCAAACGTCATTTCAAATGAAGTTAAAGTCTTGTGAGTAAGGAGGGAGCAAAACATATGTGTGGTTGCCACACAATATTTTTTTATATTGCTGAAGTGAATCTAGCATTTTGAGAGGGGAGAATATGCATCCTAGACTGCAGGTCAGCTCAGTTAGGTTGAGGCTCGCAGCGGTTCCAGCTATAGAGGTCATTCAAGGTGGCTCAGTGCAGTAGATCCACGCTGATTGGTCACACTGAGGTATGTGTGTAAAGACTGTTGTGCCATTCAATTGTACAATAGATGTAGCCTGTAATAGCAAATTACAGCGCTTTGCTGTGCATGAGAACATGCCGTGAAATTCACCACCAGTGGACCAGCTATCAGTCTTTTCAGGCTTTGAAATTGTCAACATGGAAAGTGGCATGCATTTTAGTACATATAAATGTTTAACGTATCCATCTTTGTCAAGTAGGTAATGTATGTTGTTGTCCATTAGATATGTCAGCAAGACGGATGAATGAAGAATCTGTTTTTTCCCAGCAGACTCGCTGAATTCATGCCACATATGGTGCTATATACAGAAGATATATCATATATATATACAGCGATGTGTCTGTCTCTGATGTGTGTGTGTTTGTGTGTGCGTGTGTGTGTGTGTGTGTGTGTGTGTGTGTGTGTGTGTGTGTGTGTGTGTGTGTGATTTAATTATTCTGTTCTTCATACAATGGATGCAGACTACTGTTCTTTCGACAGATTTGTTTGATTTCTATTCCAACATGTGCCTTGCACCAAAGCATACAACCAATCACCTTTGCATCATGCATGCATACTTGATACAATGACAAGTTGACCCTAAGCTATGCTGACCAAAACACATCAAAGTCAGGAGACATCTCTAACCGGCTAATACCCAAGTTAGAATTGAGTCATTCAATGTTCACAGTAATTCACGTTAACTCTCACGTCTCATCTTTTTCATCCCATCGATGAACACTCGATGCTTCCAGAAATTCCTGACTGTTTGTTCATATTGCAGTGGAGCTGCCATATCCTCTGCAGGAGTCAGCCAACGAGACAGATTGTACATGTTCCTATTCATTCATTGTTAGTCATTAGTTTAGCTTTCATCTTTTTAACCAGAAGTTAAAGGAATATTTTAAATGTTAAATCTCATAAACTGCCTTGTGTCCACTTTTTTGTATTGTTTTTTTTTTATTTGTAGTTGTTCTAATTTTGATTGTTCTCTGTGATCTCAGCTGGGCTTGTAATTCGCTTTGTTGAAAGTGTCTGCTGAATGACTAACGAAACTAGAGACTATAAAACTATAAAATAGAGTCTTGCATTCTTGCCTCTCATGAATTGCCTTCTTGGCATAGTGTTAGTGTGTAAGTAATGTTGAAAAAGAAGGGAAAAATAATTCACTCATTTATTAATCATCTCTATATGAAACACTAAGTGTTGCTCAACTTCTGGATTAAAAGTGTCATTAAGTCAACTATGTTTGATGGGAGTGTTTCAAGCCAAAATATGTTAAATGGCAAATATGTTAATGCGTTACCATTAACATTTACTAATGTATTCATAGATTATGTTCATAAATTACCCTCATCTGAATCTGTCTATTAAAACAGGGATCATTAACTCACCAAAGATTGGCTATATAAAATGGAGGCACCGTATAGAGGCACCTAATGTGTAACTTGCTTGATTTCGTCACACGATGCATGGCTAACGTCATACAATGCTCAAAATGGGACAAGACTTGTAACAGAATCATCAATTGCATTCTTTTCATTTAAAATGTAACCTAGTTAGCTAGTAGTTAAATTAAGAGTTTTGCATCTTAATTTAAACAAGTGAGTTGTGATTGTGTCTCGATACATGGCAGGCACATTTTATGAGGCTTACCTTTGAGCAAACGGTATAAACATAATTTCAGCAGAACAACCCGTAAATACATACATTAAAGCATATTAAATATGTTGATCTCAAGGCATTGTTTACAAAGAGAGAATTAACCATAGAATGTGATTATTTTGCAATGTAAATGCATTCCACAAATGTATCCTTGTTCACCAGATAATACAAAAAATTATGTATAATTTAAATGTATGGATGTAAACTGTGTTTTCTCTCTCGCTCCTTCATCTCTTTTTTTTTTACATCACAGTGATGGTCCGTTATCACAACTCTCACTATCTTTCCTTATTTTTGGCAAGACACATGGTGGCACTTGTAAAGATAGCATTAATAGAAACGCTGAACATCTTCACACGTGGGTGAGGTGTCTGTGTTTTCTGTACTCCAGGACATTTTCGGGGGCGACGGGGTAGTCATTTTCACTGGACTGGGTTGGGTTATCAACCGGAGGAATCTATAAGTAAAAGTAAAATAAAAAGTGTTGTTGTGGATGGATCTCTTTACCCATATTACATTCCATATTGTACATTTTTAGTAGACCACCTGTTTTTGAACCAACCAATGAGAGTGGATGATGGGGATTCAATGCAAATGATGTTCTTTAAAATAGAGCGGATAAGTATTGGATCATACTCATTATTGTGAATATTGTATATAGTATAGTTTTATGACTTTAGGAGCCGAGGCACGTAATTCACCACAAAATAGATCTCATAACAATTTGTTATGAGCAATAACAATGTGTAAATAATTCATTGTTTTTTTCTCCCCCTCCATTGACCGATGGCATAGCAAGTGTATACATAGTGTTTAGTCACTATGAATAATATGTTGCAAATAGCGACATATAATTCATATATGTGTCAACGTACAATCAAAACAACATAGACTTGCAAATGGAATAGTTGTGCTATGCAAGCAGCTGTTGCTAACATGCTGTCTACTGTACTACTTATGTTTGCTTGGTAATAACTTTGTTGACTTTGTTACCTGATAAATGCTAGGGCTGTGACTTATACCACTGTCAACACTTGGAGTCACGCCTGTGGAAAAGAGAGGAGAGCCGAGTGTTACAGACTGTGTGTGTGTGTGTGTGTGTGTGTGTGTGTGTGTGTGTGTGTGTGTGTGTGTGTGTGTGTGTGTGTGTGAGTGTGGTGCTCTCCATGGACCTGATACATTGTTTAGTACACACAGACACATGAATTGTTATTTTCAACAGGTATTAACGTTTGTGTGTATGTGTGTTTGTGTGCATGCGTGCGTGCGTGTGTGTGTGCGAGCACCCCCATGGGCCGTACTTGTTCGATCATCCATTGCAAATCCCAGGTTAATGGTTCCCTTTCGTGGCCGTGCTGCGACAGCTCCACCCTGCATCCTCCCTTGCCTGTGACCACACAAAGTCAATGATTACGTAGATGTCACTATTATAGAGATGGCATTTCAACAAAAATAATTGCCAGTAGCTTCAACTTACCTTAATTCATTTTCTGAAAAAAGCATAAATTGATATAGAATAAGAATTAGAAAAATATAGCAATTCAAATGTAATCTGTAATCAAATATTATTCTTATTAGTTAGTGGTTTGGTTGGCGGTTGATTATTTCTTCCTTAAATTGTATTCTATAATTAGTGAAAAGTCATAAAGGAATTGTAGGATGTTTAAAAAACAACAAGAATATTGGGCTGATTTTTTGCAGATTCCATAGTTGTAGTCCCACTAGAGTTGTATTCATTGATTACCTTTTTCCTTCTTCCGCCTGCAGCAGAAGATAATCCCTATGATGAGTAGCACCAGTAGTGCAACGCTTGAAAAGACCACAACCACAGCGATCAGGACGGTCCAGTCGGTTGGCGTAGGGACTGTCACCAAAGGTTACACACACACACAAACACACACACACACCTTTTAGCTTATTTTGTTTATATGAGAAATAAAATTGTAATACATGATAATTACATCAGCAGATCTAGTATTTGTTAAATACATACAACCTGTATATGTAGCGTATTTCAATCACTTAAAAATATGTATCTTGGTTTGATATAGCCATGGGTGCTTGTTGGGTTCAAAACAGAAGTGATGGCTGTAGCGTGTGTGTGTGTGTGTGTGTGTGTGTGTGTGTAGTATGTTAAGTGCAAGTGAAGAAATGCAAGCTCTTCAAAAGTGTAGTGTCACTATTCAATTGAAAGAGTCCATCTGAAATGCTTTCCACACAGCATAACGGCTTGCGTAAGCACGCTCCTCCCAATTGGAGACAGCATCTAGGTAAGCCTAGCCAACAATGTAATAATAAAATTGAATGGTTTGGCTCATGCTACTGTTGATGGTGAGTATGAAATGACAGGGCAACTAGTGTGTGTTTATATTGTATCGAAAGTGTCCGTTTCAGAGTTCAGTTACATGTCATTGAAGAGCAGGTAGGCATTAGGGATCTTGCATACACACGATGCCTACAGGTAGACTGTGTACATATGGGGGATGAAACCCAGAGCCTTTAGGCTGGGAGTTGAGTACCCTAATCACCACACTATCCTGACCTTCTATCCACCCCCATACCCCACCATATTACAATAGATCCTAAACACAGATAAGGCAGAAATAAGGAAGACGGTTTCGAACACGGTCGCGGCCGAGAGGAAGAAAAGTTACTCACCGACCGTCAGGAAGACGGTTTCGAACACGGTCGCGGCCGAGAGGAACGCCCGGCACTGCACCGTCGTATCCCGGACCGCCCGCATTCTCAGGATGCTGATGCCGTTGAAGAAGGCCCCTTGAGCCTGGAAGGTGGTGTTTTGGAGGCTCGTGTTGACCTGCTCCCCGCCCAGCAGCCATCTCACCTCGGGAGCGGGAAACCAGCCGGACATCTCGCACCGGAAAACCGCCTGTTCGTCCTGGCTCACGGTCTGGTTCCCAGACATGATTTTCACTGTGCCTCGCTCTGAGAGAGAGAGAGAGAGAGACAGACAGACAGACAGACAGACAGAGAGAGAGCGTCTGCAAGTTAATTGTTATCAAGAGGGGTTCAGGTCATTGGTATACAACACTCTGGGGTCCTGTTAAAAGAACGATACATGATTGATAAAGATTTGGTTAAATAAGGCTATTGAATCAGAAAGCTTTAAACCTCATGCACTAATTGTCTCTCGGCCATTCAGAGGTGTCCACCCCTCTGGGGACCAATCACCCTCCATATCCATCAAATCCAAGGCTCTGCCCTTCCTTCACAGGTTAAGAAGTCACCATTATCTGAACACCATCAAAGCTAAAGGGGTGGGGGGTAAATACCTGTCCTAATGCTGCATATCTTTAATACAACTTATAGATTGATATATACAGTACATTCATTATACATAACATATCTCCAATGCATTTTATATGTTCCCTTCAATGTATTGCCTCACTATTGACTTTAAGTGGCTGATGTTATTATACGTTTCAGGAACATCTTTAGAAAAACAGCCAATCAGAAACAGGTGTGTTTATGGAAGTGCTAGAGTCGAGGTTTAGTGTCATCAATCCAAGAGCCAACTAATACCCTAATAACACATCCCAGCAGGTCCCAAACCACCACAGGCAGGCCAGACTTGGGTGAGCCAGGATAACCTCACCGACCAATAAAAAGAGTAAAGACCTGCAAAACTCTGACAGGACGAATATCTTCATCAACATCTCCATCACTTATTTCTAACTTAGCAAGAAGGTATTGTCAGCCATCAACAAAAACAAATGGCATTGTTTTCATTTTAGTGACCACGTCCCTCACGTTGAATATGCAACATATTTAGAGCGGCTTTAAGTAAAAACCGACTATGAGCGTGCGCCACACACTCCCCGTGTAGAAGAAGCAGGTGCATACGTGATCACGCACGGCAGCACAAGAATTTGTGTCCTTCAGGCAACGCTTACTCTCCTCTATGCTATCATGGAGCTTCACACTACACATCGCTACAAATCCCCTGTCACTTCGCTGACATGTTTTGCGGCCGCTGAAAAGGAAATGTACCACAGATGTAACATCCATCCCTGCAGAGCAAGGGATGGATGTTTCTCTAACCATCCTTTGGGAGTGACCCGTGTCTGCTTTAAGTACACTGGGAAAGGTTGATCTCTCAGCGTGTTCATTGAGCTCCTCCTTCAACAGAGCTGATTCAGATAGGGTACTAGTCAGCCATTTAAGACTAAACACACTACACTGAAAGTCAATCAATGTCAAAGTAAACTCAACTCACAGTCCCTTCAAAGTGTCATCTGCATGACATCAGCATGACCATTAAATGCAACATCACCTGGCTGGCAGTAATGCAACCAAGAACATTTTTTACACAATAATAAATAATAATGCAAAATTAAAAATTGTATAATCAAGCAAAACTATTTGTGTTCTTATAATTTCATAAGAATAATATTTATTTGTTTTTGTTGTTGTTGTTGTTGGTGGTGGTACCTTGCACCTCGAGCGTGGCTGTCCGGAACCCAATGACCCCTTGGAGGGAGCAGACGACAGGGCCGGTGTCGTTCTTTTGGACGTCGATAATGCTAAACTCCCAGGCTTCGCCCGTGTTGACGGTGGAGACGTTGCGGCCTACGAAACGCGGAAAGGTTTGTATGGCGCCTCTTTCCCTGATGATGGTCAGCACCAACAGCTTGTCTACATTCCAGGTCATGACACTCCATCCAGGGGTCACGGTGGCGGTAAAGCTCACGTTGGAGCCCCGCAGTACGGCAACGTTCAGGGGTTCCAGTGGAAGCAGCGCCCCCACTGGGAGAAAAACAGCAACCAAGCCATTGCATTACTATTCAATATTTAGTCATGCAGTCATTCCTTCTTATGCAAAGCGTCTGAACATCCATGTTTTCTCATACATTAATGAGCATGTATGGTTAGGCTCATCTTGCTCAAGTGGGCACATAGGTAGGCTGCACACATCAATGTTTGAAGCCAGAACCCTCCAGCTGGGCTCGAACACCCTAACTGTGTCTAGACTATCCCGACATTATGTATAATGTATAATGTATTAAGGAAATTTATGATTACCAGTTTTTTATTTTATTTGTGTTTCTAACTTCTCTACTTTATCTCTTGTCTAGCTCTTCCAGATGAGAGTTCTGTGTTGTTTTGGTGTTTGTTGAATTCTTATTTGGACTTTGATACAGTGCTATAAATAAAGCCACACTCCTTGATAGTTCTGTTCCACATCAGCAATGTTGACAGGTGTTGAATGCTCTTCAGTTGAACTCTGTTCTTTGAAAATATTAGAAGAGGATCATGGCAATGTACAGACATTTCCTTTTCTAAGACCTCCAGTATTATTTGCGGCAAAGTTTGACAATGATTGTCAAAAGGAATTGAGTTTGTCAACATTGTCCACCTAATTTGTCTGCCTAAGTCAAATCCTACTCCAATACATATTAACTAATAACCAACACCTTTAAAGTTGAAATTGGGGTGCACAGGATAAATATATTGGACATGGGGGCAGGATAGCGTGTAGAGGCTATAATGTAGGGTGACCCCCAGTCGAAAGGTAATGGGTTTGATCCCCAATGTCCACAGCCTACCTGTAGGCATCCGTGAGCAATATGCCTAACCCCACCCTCCTCCTTATCTGAATTGACTGAAACTCACTCTGGATTAAAGCATCTCATAGTTGACAGCACCAGCTATAAATAGCTCAACACTGCTCTATTTTGTACTATCTGGTCTATCTGTGTGGTTAAAGGTATTTCAAATATGTACTGTGTTATGTATAAACATGCATCATTCAAAATCCTAGCCTATACAGAGAGACACTGTAGTAATATTTACTGACGGCATACACAGTTAACCTCAATTGTGTGTTTAGGTGGTAAATAAATGCCTAGAAGACACATCTCTTCATTCTGACAAAGGGTGAATTGGCCATTGTTACTTTTTGACTAAGATTGAAAGTCGAAGAATCATCAATCTGGTTTCAGGCTTGGCCTGAACATGAAGAGAATTGTCTTTACTTTTCTTTCAGTTCAGTGAACCTTTACCACAGGCCCCCTTTACAACCAGTAGAAGCAAGAAGCAAACGTGCCTTGAAATAATTCAAATATATAAAAATACATACAAATACATAATTATTCAATATGTATAAGTACAGTGTTCATCTCCTCTGCCATGGTAAACATTGTATTGTGCTGGGATTTTGGTTATGCTATTATTATTATAACAACTGGTGTTCAAATATAAAAGTGTGAAGAAATAGGTAGAAATGGTGTCAGTGTAAGAGTAAAAGGTTAGACATTAGGATTGTCCTAATATTAGGATTATCCAAATAGTAACACACACACACACACACACACACACACACACACACACACACACACACACACACATACACACACACACCCACACACACACAGTCTCTATTTATTAACCTCACTTATCATTACTCTCTTCTACTTATCAGATGCATTGAAAGCACTTAATGAATATGTATGCTGACCTCCAGATCCAAACAGCAGTAGAAAGGTGAGAAAGTGTTTGTACATAGCGTCCATTTAAGAGTCATGCATTTCTTCTGATTCTGAAAGGCAAAAGCAAAAACACACCACATAGTTCTTATTTTGTACAGACCATGATAAGAAAGAGTTATGCGCAGTGAAGGCAACTCACATTTAGTGACTGATTCACTGTAGCTTTATTACTATACTGATTCACATTACATGAACTCTGTGATGCAACAAGAATGGGGCCTTATAGCTTCAATATGAAGCTAAAGTATGAAGCTAAAAAATAAGGAAACATGATATCAATACAAAACGCTTAAACACAGATTCATTATTTCCCTAATGGATGGAAGTTAACTATGACATAACACGTCTTACACGTCTTACACGTCGGCAATACAAAATAAATATTTTCTCAATGCCTCATGATTCCTAGCCAGACCTACCTTAAAAGTCATTTATAAAACAAACCTGTCATGGAACAAACACCACTAGGCACACCAACAACGCCTTATTGTTTTCCATCCCCACCCCTGGTGAATATTTTTAAACCAGTTGTGCTGTCAGTTGTGCGTTCATATTGTGATGGTTAACAGTGAAAACGGCAGCAAGTTCAAAGCAAAAAAAAAGCAAATTGTCATCTGCTGTATAATTAAGCTTTCACAGTCCAATTTAGTTTCCATTGAGCACCGGGATTGGTTCCAACAGGCTGTCGTGGATTCCTTGATCCCGAGCTTCAACATATCATTCATCCCATTCTGCCCCAATGACAGCCTCTTATTAAGTCAACAGGTTTTCATCAAATCACTTCTTTTTTTCTAAAGACAATAAGGATATAAAATACTCTAAAACACACACACACACACACACACACACACACACACAGAATATCTCCCCCCCCTAGTAATTTACCCACCTTCACTCACCTCATGACAGACCTCTCCGTGGGGCATCGATGTGGATCATGGCTTCGCTTCCTGAAACAGCACTAGCTGAGCTGAAGGGAGTTAACCCTACCCACACACACACACACAGGGAACAAAGTCCATCCCTGCAGCTCCATTATGACTTGTATCTGCTTTGCATACCTGGGAGTCACCTGGTGGCCGTAGCACCACAGTGGTTGGCTGACTTACGTTTAAGGGTTTGTGCGCGTGTGCATGGTGTGTATGTGTGTGTGTGTGTGTGTGTGTGTGTGTGTGTGTGTGTGTGTGTGTGTGTGTGTGTGTGTGTGTGTGTGTGTGTGTGTGTGTGTGTGTGTGTCTGTGTGTGTGTGTGTGTGTGTGTGTGTGTGTGTGTGTGTGAGTGTGTGTGTGTGCTGTGTGTGCTGTGTGTGTGTGTCTCTCTCTTTCTCGCTCTCCCTCTCGTTTTCTCTCATAA
>OOFG01020197.1:5001-18749 GCA_900323295.1 Molva molva
AATTATAATGTGCTGCAAGTCAAATGACAATAATTGTGTTTTTTGGGGAGAATTTGCCGTTTGCTGTAGATTTAGCTGAATGCATTTTTTTAAATGTGCTGCTTTCTCTCCTTAAGAGAAAGTGACTGAGTGTGTGTGCCATCCATATGTGTGATTTCTGGGTCACAAAGGAGAATTTGACAATTTCTATGCAGCCTTACCAAATGGGTAAACTCACTGTAAGACGCCGTGCAAGACCGATTTCCTGTCACCACACTGCCATCTAGTGGCAAGATGATGGCAGAAATGTCTTCGCCCTTGATTTAGAGCCAATTTTGCAGTGATCACTAAAACAATATGAATTGTATGACACAACTTGGCTCGCTCCGACTAACTTAGGACCATTCAGGTCATCTCGTACGGGTGCGTGCGTCTAACCATGATCCGATGAGAAGACCACCATGGTGTCGTCAGCGAGCCCCATGTCGTCCAGGGCGCCGAGCAGTTGGCCCACCTGGGCGTCCATGTAGGAGACGGCTGCAAAGTAATGCTGACGGATACGCAACTGCAAAGACATTTCATGAAGACAAGAACAAACAAACAAGGATGAAAAGAAGAACCATGATGCACCATTTGGATCCACGTTAAAGCATTCAGGAGGTTCCGTCGCTCCAGCAGAGCGCAATATTCTGGAGCAGTTCATCAGCCAACCAGCAGGCGGCGCTGCGGGGAGGGACGCCTGGTACCTGGAATTCTTTCGGAATGGGTCCATAGGGGAAGCTGGTGTTGAGGGCCCGCACGTCCTCCCTCAACCGAATGTCCATCCAGGGGTTGTAGGCGACGCTCGGGAGGCCCTTGGGAACATCTGGGTCAGGGGCCAGGCTCATCTTATCTAGAGGATATAGGCTCAGGTACTCCTGAAAGACCAACACAAATGTATGGGAAAGACGCTCATTGTTTGACAGCACCACTCTACGAAGAGTGGAAGAGAATCACAGATTCTAAAATACTGGCTGCATTGGTCACATCATTGAATAGGATAATTATCCTATTAACACAAACTACGCTGGCAGTTGCCAATGGTCCTGATGTTTTTTTCTATTGATTAAGTGAGCCATGGAAATTGCTAATTGAGCAATAGAAGCACTGAACAGAGTCATCTGATAGCAGAATGATCCGGTTGTTCAACAAAAGTTCCCCATTAGACATACAGTGTCTACATGAATGTGGGAAGGATTAACATACACGTCTTAAAATGTTGGACCAATCTACAATGATGCATCATATAACCATGTTGGGGTACATGGCTCGGCTCTGCTGTGGCGATAATACTTAAGTTGCAGTAATAATAATAATAACAAAGCAACAGAGCTGCTCTGTGAATCATTCTAGTGTGCTTCTCGAAAACGACGGAAGGCGTTGACAACAGCAAAGGCCATTTGAAACAATAATAAGACCCAGACCCACTCCTTGTGCGTCAAGTGAAAATAGTTTATTTTGTTGTTTGATTGTGGATGCTGCCAAAGGAAAAAGGAAAAGGCCATTACACTGGCCTCTAAATAAAAGACAGTAGTGAACTCTTAATATACAAGTACACTTAAGCCCCATGTCCATGATAAGACGCTCATCTTGGCCATGGGGCTTTAGCATACTCTTTGCCAGTTCGGTGCCAAATACCTGCGGTATCCGGAAGGGTATGTGAGGTTTGTGAAATCCGACGGCCAGGAAGAAAGGGGCGTCGTTGTCGCTCCGGCCTCGCAGCAGCCTAATGGCCTCCGCGCTGCTCTCCAGGTCGGGCAGGGTCCCGCCGGGCTGCTCCGTCACGTTGACCGCACACAGGAGGTTTGCGTGGAGCACACCATCCCCCCCTTTACACATCTGAGGAAGAATCACAATGTGTCACAAATGAACTGAACTGAATCATAAAAAGAGCATGATATGTCATCAGAGATTAAGGAAGCATGCCAAGTCAAAATACTGGCTTCACAACAACGCAACAATGCTACAGCCAGTGTTGTCCTTTGAAACGTCTCTGCCGGGTCGGAAAGTTTGTTTTTGTTTTGGCCTGTTTGTTATGATTCACTATTCTCCAAGTACCCCTGGATGCCAGATATGAAACAAATTTGCACACAAACACATCAGGCTGCAGCCATGGAAGCAAGCAAACTAGATGGATCAAGTGAGATTGTACTAGATTCTACCCAACCTAAGCCTTGTCCACTTTCTAAAGCTCCATGACCAGAGCCGTGCTAAAACACGGGTAAATATTGGGAGTTGCATTTGAAAGATGGAGACAGCATAGAGCCAAGAAGGATTTCAAGACTGTTGCCACATGAGATGGTTTATAATTTGTGAAAAATAAATACATTGCAATTATTTATTCAGTTTATTCATCCAAATTCTTGGACTGCTTTATTAAATGGTCACAAGCAGTCTGTATGCTTACTCTTGTGGTAACCGTTGTGGGAATTTCAATTACTTTTTCAATCAGTGGAACCCACACAAAAACAAAGACCATTTAGTGAAAAATGAATGAGTGACATTTAACAATCATATCGCCATCGTAACAATTTTATCAATTCATCTAAATCACAATTGAACTATTTCAAAGTACTTTGTTCGCTTTCCCGCTATCACAAACACTACAGCCAAACCGGTGAAAAATATCCATGCTGTTGGAACATTTTCCTTCTAGTTATGTGCACGGGGGATTAGAGCAGCCGTAACTAAAGCCAATCCATTCTCCACTCACATAAGAGCCGATCTGTAGAAGGGAGAGTCTGGGGAATTAGTAGGCTTTAAAATAAGAAAGCATGCGACTGCTTCAGTTGCCGCAATCATACGATTACAGTTTTAGTCCTTTCACCGTGAAAGTTGTTTAACAACACAAAACTGAAAACCTTAATATATTGAATCAAACCGGCAGCTGCTAAAAATCAATGCTGAGCATGCATGCATGCATATCTGTTCATACGGTTTATTATTTAGGCCTAAAGGACAAGGGTTAGGGAGGGTTAGGGTTAGCAGAGCCACTGTTTCTAAAATAGAACTACTAGTACTCCTCGGAGTAACATGGAGTACCGATCAGTTTAAACATTATTATGTAAAACGTACTTGCGTAACCTATATTTACATAAAATTGCTTATGTTTCTCACCTATATTTTGTATAAGTAAAGTGTAATTGTCACACACACACGCACGCATTCACTCACTCAAAAAGACTTAAACAGAGAACCAGCTCCTAAACTATTTGGTTTTCAATCAAATCATTTAAGAGCTGGTTTTCATTTAGGAGCTGGTTTTCTGGTCTCACCTTCTTCTTTTCATAGCGGAACGAGGGAGGGTGATATGGAGGAACAGACCAGCTGTAAGGGTAGTCGTCAGTGTTGTTGGAGGCGATGCCTGGAAACATGAGACATCATGTAAATAGGAATCAAAGGAGTCGTAAAAAGCATTGTTCAACATGCCCAGTAAAGGGGTTGCAAACGTCTTTGACCACTAATAATAATAATAATTCAGAATTGTATATTTCAAACTAAATATTGCAACCATGTTGATAAGAGGCTTCCAGCAACAACAAAGATAGTTCACCTGGATGAAACACCTTTCCCACAGACATGGTGGTGTACCCTTGGGATTTAAAATACTGCGGTAGGGTGGTGTAGTTGCCAGCGGCGACCCTCCAATAAGAGGAGAAGTCGTAGAGTCTGGTAGTGTCTGGTCTGCGGCTGGTTAGCATAGAAGTACGACTAGGGCCACAGACAGCTTGCTGACAAAGGACATACAAAAATACTTTTTTGGGGGAAAAACTTAAGAAAAAGCACCTCCAATATAAATAATACGAATGGTAAGACATCAACTGACCTGGGCATATGCATTAAAGAAGACCTGGCTTTTGGAAGCCAATTGGTCAATGTTTGGGGTTTTTACAAGGGGGTCCCCATAGCAGCCCAGCGTGGTCCTGAGGTCGTCTGCCATGATGAAGAGGACATGTTTCCCTGGAAAAAAAGAAACAATACGTTGATGTGCTACGTTTAATAACCGCGGAAGCTTTCTGGGATGGATGGATTTGATAACATGGTTTAAACTACCCTTTAAAATATATAATTAGAAGGAAACACATCTAAACACTGAACTAGCGAGTTGAAAAGTTGAATAACTATAACGTTAAAACGAATGTATGGGTGATTATGCGATTAACATGCATTGTTTGAGGATTAAGAATTCACATTTTCTAACCAAACGTATTGAACGTATTGAACATAAACGATCCTCATATTTGATAACTTCACCTTTAGTTTCCACGGCCGCAGGTGTCAGAGTGTATATAATCAAAATACAAATACATCTCTGCAACGGTAAAAACATGTTAAGTGCTGGATCGGTTAACATGTTGACAACGTAGTGGTGTTGCCGACGGGATTGAAGATTTTATTCCGATGACATCTCCGGCGTTGAGGTGTGAAACCAAACAGACGTACTTTAAATAACTTCCTGATTATTCGCTACTCCCGCTAGCTTTGTTTTCATTGGTCGAGACCCATACCGCTCTGCCAATGAACACTAATCATATTAGTTTAATGTAATTCCAATCTTTGCTGTTGTTTTTTCATTAGGGAAGTAATCAATTGCGAGAACCAAAATAAATCGACTATTTTAATGGCCGTTATTTGTTTTTTTTGTTGATTAAATCACAAAACATGAGTCATTTGTTTTGTAAACTTTTGAATATATTTAATATAGTTGACTCGTTTGGACCTATGTTCACTATTTACTACTATTTAGTCAATTAGCAGACGCATTTATCCATAGTGACATTTTAAAACAACTTTTACTAATACCTACATACAAGAAAAGTAGAAGGCATGTTCACACAGAAATCCACACACAAAAAGTTAGTTAAATTGAAGCGTATTATTGTAGCGTTTGCCTCTCGATCGCAGGGACATGTGTTAAAACACAAAAATAACTAGTTTGGAACATGACTTCTCAAAGAATGCGGACACAATCACTTTCCGTTTAATTCTTCGCCTGCATTCTATTGACAGGCTACCAGACTTTTCTAGAGTCCTATTTCGAAATGTAAACGATAGGCTTAAAATATTTACAAAATTGTAAACTATATTAGCTACGCCAGTATGATAAATACAATAATTGTCTAATACATAAATGGTGCCAACGCACGTTTTGTGGCAGGCCTACTCCTTGTCAAGGTGCTGTAAATATAAATTAAATAGTTAGTAAAACATGTGAAGGTGAATTAAACTGTGTGAATGTGTCCATATTCTCCGAACTCCTTTGACAGGTCATATTAGGTTAATGATATATTAACATGCATTGTCTTTTTATGAAACAAAGAGGGTTGTTCCCTTTTTGAACGGTAGGCGGCAGTAATGCATAATGAGGGGAGGAAAGGTATCACAGAGAAGAACAGAAGAACCCCAATAATCCTAACCCAGAGCTATGTAGTGGGGATAATCCATTGATATGCTTTAATGTACATGTATATTTGATTTACATGTGCTGAAAATATACAATCTGATTATTTAAAAGTGCATCGAAAACGGTCTTTTGTGCTGCAAGTCCAATGCGTTTATATTAGGAGCTGCGAACTTCCAGGAACTGTTGAAAGGCTCCACGGTCCGCCATTGCTGTAAATAAATGGTCCATTGTAGCGGACGGTGTAAATATGGAAGATGCACATCTGAAGCGTGAGGATGAAAGTGATGAATTAGGTGTAAAAGCTAAAAAACAAAAAGGTGATTCTGAGGCTGACCCAAGTGGAGACGAAGAATATGGCGAGAAGAATATTTTATGTGGGTTTAAAACCACTACTGTGTTGAAAGATTCTGCACTTGAGAAAACGATCTTCCTTCAGGGAAAGGTAATGTGAAAGCTAGAAATGAGTGGTTCTGAGTAGTATACCTGAATTAACTAGGGATTAATGTAATGTTATGTAATTAATTATTATTATGATTATACATTTGTTGATTGAAGCTTCCACATCCATAATTTACCGAACAGTAACGTTAGCAATCGTAGTTTATGCGAAACAGTATTACGTTTTCATTTCGTTAGCTAAAAAGTAAGCAAACGAAATTAAATAACTTGATCTTTAAATTAATTTTGAATTCATGCTAAAAGGTATACAAAGCAGGCATGCTCACACAAAATTGACCTCATCCCCAGTTGGACGACCAGGAGGCGGTGGTCATTCTGCAGAAGACCCCCATAAGAGACGACACCGTGGCTGAGATGTTATCTGGCTCCAGGCTAAGGCTGGAGATGAGAAACGACATCTACAGCACCTATCATCTCCAGCCTCCTGCTCACCTTAATGGTGTGGACACAGGCACCCACACACAGGGCTTGATAAATGACAGAACAACGTTTCAACTAATCTAGTGTCAGGAAGATTTAACAGAATGTTGGTCGGTTAGCAAATAATCAACAATGGCCAAATAAGACGATGACAAATAAGATGTTCTTTTTAGTGCTTTTTTTAGTCTCATAGAATTATTCCATTTAACTATTTTGTTTGAAAATGTTTATATTTTTCTAATTACTTTTGGTTTGTTGTTGGCGTCCGCAGTGATCAAGGCAACAGTAGTGTGCCCGGCCACAGAGAAGCATGTGAAGAAGTACCAGGTTCAGGACTGCTTCCTGGTGGAGGAGACCGGAGAGGACTATTTCTCCATCACTCTACCTTACATTCAGGAGAAGAGCTTCAGTTTGCAGGTCAGCTGGCTAGCTGTTTCAGCAGCAAACTCTCTCATTGCCTTCATTCGAGGTGTGGTTTGATTTGATTTGACTGCACCAATTAGATTGTCACTGACATTGTGGACGCATCCGGAACTCTCACTTTATGATGTACTGTTGTTTTTTTTATTGGTCAATATGGAATTATAAAACTAAATGATCACATAATCATTTGTCAACTATAACATTAAGAGGACATCACGTTAAGAACAATGGTTCAATGCATGCACATAAACACAATGAATCTGACTCCATGTTGCTGCCATTCGTTTCACCAGTGGGTTTTAAACATCCTGGAGAAGAAAGCGGAGGTGAACCGGGTCATTTATGAAGATCCTGACCCCGATGTGGGCTTCGTTCTTCTGCCAGATTTCAAATGGGACCAAAAACAGGTGAGTAAACTACTAGGAGAGAGTTTAAAGCCTATCTTATAAATTACGCTAGGTAACTTTTTATTCTTCCTAGATTCTGTACATTCCTTATCTTATTTCCAATATATATTACCTTTAACAATTCAATAAACTAATGTGGTTTCTCTTCTAAGTTCATTTGGTCTGGGGTGCCTATTTGAAGTAAACTACAGAACATTTTCGATCAAGTAGCTTTATAAATACTCCTTTAACCATACTTTGCTTCTCTTCTATTTTCACATTCGTTTTTTATAAAGCAACTTGAAGAAACAAATCTAGCAGTACCACTTGGTATATTTAACAATGTTTAATATGGTATGTTTAAACATTTATTTCAAGGGAACATTCAACTACAGTAACTTTCACAGCATTTAATATTGTAGGTGGATTGTATTTAATCAAGACACCGTTTAACCTTTAGTTTTTTTTACAACGGAAAGTAGTGTAAGTTTAAAGGTGCACTGTGTATGATTGTGTTATCTAGTGGAACGGACTTGGCAGAAATGGAATATAATATTCATAAGTATGTTTGTCTTGTAGTAGTATATAATCCCATGAAAATAAGACTTGTTCAGTTTTCGTTACCTTAGAATCAGCCCTTTTACATCTACATAGAGAGCAGATCCTCTGCCACGGAGCCTGCAATTTTGCAGCGCCATGTATCTATAGTAGCCCAAAAATGACAAACGGCTCTAGAGAGAACTCGTTTTTAATTCAATCAACTTTCAATTAAAGTGTGTACGTGAACCCCCTGTTTCTGCTGTAATTCAAAACCCTTATGATTTAAAAAAAAAAAAGTTCTAGGAAGGAGTGATATAATCAGCCATGTTGAATAAATAAATGTGCCCCACCCTGAGGCGTTATATCACAAGTGTCCAAGATGCTTAACCTACGGTGGCCTAGCCGTGTCAAATGAACTGCATATCCAAAACACTCGAAAGAAATAAATAATAATAATACAAAAGCCACAACACAATTCCATAAGCCAAATAAACAAATGCAAAAGCCACAGCACGACTTCTAAAGTCCTAACACTACTGCAAAAGCTACAATACAAAAGCCACAACACAACTGCAAAAACTACAACACAAATGCAAAGGTTGCAACATAATGCAAGTTGGACAATGAAACTGACCGACTATTATTGCCGGCTGACTATTATTATATACTCATACATTATAGAATGTAGATAGCTTAGCTTTGCCCATTTGGGAAGTTTTATAACCGATTACAATGTAGGCTTATTCTCCTTTTTGTGGATTCAACCTGCATTCTGTAAAGGTATTCTACAGTTTGTGTTGCAATAACATCCAATACTTGTATGATCCCGATAAGCCTGGCACAAGTGAAGGTAGTGTTTTTTTATAATTTATGGGATTAATGGGATACGGCAATAATAGTGGGTTAGTTTCATTTTCGACATCCGTTGACACTGACTTTGGTTGTGTTGAAGCTTTTGCTGTTCTGTTGTTGCGTTTGTAGTTGTGTTGTCTTATGTGTTTGTGTTTTCCGTCAGTGCGTTTGTGTTTTTTTAATTTGAAAAGTGTTCATCCAAATAAACTGCTGCCCTGACAGAGCCACACACACAGTGGTGTTATACTGTATGTGCAGTGTAAGATAAGCTTTACCCTCTCTAGGATGGGGACATCCACCGCTGCCCAGATGGTGCTCCACACATCCACACACACGTGACATTATAAGTATCCCAGAAGCTAAACCCTCTCTCGGGCACGCCTCATAGAGCCAGTGAAGACAACTTATGCTCCGTCCCTTAACCAAAATATCCTATGTATTTAGAGGATTCAATTATCATAGAGATTCACTTTTTCTTCCAAGTATGAAATACTGCAGCGAATGGCAGTTCGCAGATGAGGGGGATTATTAGAAGTGGGTGTGCATTATTTAATACATCCATGTTTTGGAGACGTTAGTTTTTGAGGTTTTTCCCCGAGGCTATAACTCTTTAAGAGAAAGTAAGTATCAGAAAAACTAAACTGTTGCAATACAGCTGCACACCGTTATGTTATCAAAAACCTTTATTCATGTACTGCAGTGTACGTAAACATTGGCTTGTAGCATCGACTTATCGAGATTAATGATCAATAAATATAACAGATGGCGATAGAATGTATAATATATCAATGTATTTTCCCACTATTGATGAAATAAGAGGACTGTGTGATGAGAAACGTAAATTGGCTTTAAGAAGACCTACCTCTGCTATTTCCTACAACATGTACAGTGACCATAAGTAAGACAAAGATAACGATTGTGATTGGTTGATTTATTGGCAGGCCAGAGCCGTCAAAAATCAACGGTTGATTTTGTATTTTATTGACGTGGGAAACAATTGCAACAAACAATCCTGTTCAATGTTAAAGGACAATAACTTGTGAGCTATGATCTATACCGTGGTATTTAATCAAGGCACCATTAAACTGAGCAGGAGTTTGAAATGACAGATCGCCACACATCATGTCTACCAGTTAAAGTGTCTAACCTTTTTCCTTTTCCCTTTTTGAACTGTTCCACTTCTCTCCTAGATGCATGATCTGTACCTGATAGCCATAGTTCACCAGAGAAACCTGAAGAGTCTCCGAGAACTCACCAAAGCACACCTGCCACTGCTTCAGAACATCTGCAACAAGGGCAAGGTGAGAAGTGGGATTATAACTCATGATCATGATGGTTGCTGCTTTGACTGCCTTTTTAAGAGGCCAAATATCACAGACTGCAGCATATCTGATTAAACACATTCCGGCTTTTTGGTTGGCTAAGATTGGTGGTATAAATGTGTCACTCTAAGGTACAATGTGTAACAAATGTACTGTACTAAATCATAAAATGACCATGATATGTCATCAGAGATGAAGTAAACATGCTAAATCTAAATACTGGCTTCTCAGACAATAATGCCTCAGCCAGTATGTTCTCCTTAGTAAGTTATGTTCTGGGTCGGAACGTTTGTTTTTGTTTTGGCTTGTGAATTAGCATTCACTATTCTCAGAGTACCCCGGCTTGACCACCTGAGATGGTCCTAGACTCTACACGACAGCCCTGCAGGATTTCAAGAAGGATGCAACATGAGCTGGTTTATAATTAAATAGATCGCAAATGTTTATAATTCAATACATTAAAATTTTACATTTAGCCAACGCTTTTATCCAAAGCAATGAACACAGCGCTTACAACGGTTCATACACACATTCACACACCGACGGTGGAGTCAACCATGCAAGGCGACAGCCAGCTCGTCGGGAGCAGTTGGGGTTGGGGGTCTTGCTCAGGGACACCTCAACACTCAGTTAGGAGAAGCCGGGGATCGAACTTACAACCTTCTGGTTACAAGTCAACCTGCTCTACCTCCTGAGCTAAGCCGACCCCACCCCATCCCCGCTAGGGTCAATAAATCGCAAACATATAGATGAGCTGATTGACTTATAGCGTAGGACTCGTCGTCGCTCATGTTCGTTCAATGTCCTCAACCTGGCATCTGGACGAGCTTCGAATCAGTGGAGGAGGTTGCGGGCGGAGACAACTCGCTCCAATATTGTGAAATTTGACTGCAGTACCCATTTTCAACACTCGTGTCAACGTGTGATATTGAACCTTTTAAAGCTAGGGTAATCAATTGAATTTAGAAGCATTTTCTCTTTACATCATTACAGCAATCAATTAAATCAAGTGCTCTGACAAATCAATTTAAAATATCTGGTATCTTTGGCTGTCGCAGGCCTGTTATAAGCTTGCCCAATCATTTCATGGATTTATACAATTATTGGATGACCCTCTGTCTGTCTACTTACCTACTTGGCTACCGGCACGCACTTTGTCGGTGCCCTCACTGCGCATGACGAGAGTCATCCACAAGGCTAGGTGGACCTATCGCTAAAGCTAGAGAGTCATGTGTTCTGGATGAGTGGCTTTGGAGGCCTGATGGGAGGGGTGGGATTTCTTTGGTTGGATACTTTCAAATTCTAGCTTACTCTGGCTGCCATCTCCGAATTGCCTTCCCTAACTTTAAGGCCTTTGGCTCACCAGAGACGGTCCTGTCTCATTTTAGCGGATGATTTGTTTTTAAACTGTAGACAATTGGGAAGTGTTTTCAGGAATCGTTTGTTTGTTTCTTGAATTAGGTCTGTAAATCTAAGCGGATTCACAAAATTGTTTTATCAAATCACAAATGATTTAGCTCCTTCTTTATGAACCCAGCACTCACGACAGGCATACGTTTGTGTATGGGTGAAACCAATGGGCAGTAGTAGGACATGAATATGTGCTGGAGCCAACTCTGTCCCTCTCTCGGTGTCCCAGGAGGCCATCCTCAAGCGTTATGGTATTCCCGCTAGCAAGCTGCGTGTCTACTTCCACTACCAGCCCTCGTACTACCACCTCCACATCCACTTCACCGCCCTGGGCTTCGAGGGGCGGGGCTGCACGGTGGAGCGGGCCCACCTGCTCTCTGACGTCATCCAGAACCTCCAGTCGGACGGCCAGTACTACCGCCAGCGCACCCTCTGCTTCCCCCTGAGGGCGGACGACGGACTGCTCAGCAAGTTTCAGCAGGCGGGGAGGTTGTAGGCGGTTCCCGTCGTTTCCACGGAAACACTACAAGGGGCGGCTCAACAATTTGTTTTTATAGGTATCGTCTTCACATTCTTTCGTGTCCATATTGATCACCCATATTTGTAACCCAGCTTAGCTAATGGTCTCTGTATTACCAGCACAGTAGTCGTGTCTGCTGTATCTATTGACAGTTATGGCAAAGGGGTTTGGGTGTTACTTTTCTGATACATTTATCGAGTTAATAAAATATATTTTTACAAAAACATTAACTGTGCAAACTTCTTTGCGAAGAAGGTGGGGAACATTTTATTTAACATTGACAAAATGTTAATGTCATAATTAAAGTAAAATTGTTTATAGTGCTAAACATTAGCAATTATTCTGAATTTGAAACTGCTTGTTGAAAAAGCATTTCATCTTTGTCCGGCTCCTCAGTGAATGAATAACTTATGGTTAGGTAGGTCAACATTTATAGTTCTAGCCAGGCCTGGAATTTTGTAATTTTAGGGGCAAGGCCCCTTGGCCTGCAGCGGGGCAATTCTTTTGAGGGCACAAAGCCCACATGCCAGGGCATCAAGGCCTTCAGTTAAAAACGTGATTTTTGATTACACTTAAATAGACTGATCTATTTGTTATCTATTTGTCTACTAATTTATTTGTTATTCATACTAAGGTTTAGGGTCACATACCATCGGTACAATCATTGAAGCCTCGGCACTAAAATGAACAAGTAATATTGAAAAACATTTTCAATTGAATCAATCAATTACATTTGAATCAAGAGTCCTCATCGTTTGGGGATGGGGAATCAGGGGGGGTCTGGTGCTTCTTCAGCCCATAAGGACTTGTGTTTGGCCTCCTCCGCTCTACCTGAGAGGAGGACACAGGGAAGACCAGTACTATTTTTATCAGGTGAAACCGATTTGTGTACTTCTCCTGCTTGTGATTCAAGTAGACTTTCCAAACAGGAAGGACACTTTGGCCCTCTTGGTAACGCAACATTTCTTGCACAATTTACAAACAACCTTTTTAGTTTCATGATAATTTGAAGGCTACTCCATTCAAAGGGGTGTGTCTTAGCTGGAACTTCGGTGGGTCGTGTTTCCAATGAGAGCGCTCACACCGGCGCTACCATACAGTCGCGATATAACTTCCGGCTGCCCAAAACCTTAATCCATCAACAGCGATTCTATTAAACTGGAATCATCCGACGTGCGTTCTCTATCTACTAGGCGTCTACTATCGGCTCGTCTGGTGTGCGACCTGCTTTGAAGCTCTGCCGCAACCGAGTCGGATCAAGAGTGGATTCATTCCTACACACAGCACTTGAGTTTTTTAAGCATTATTCTAATAAAACATGTTTTTTAACCAATTTACCCGTTTCAGAAATTAAATGGAAACAAACGACGTCGTAAACTAAATGCCCGCGTCCCTATTATGTTGGAAAATGTTGGAAAGGAGTATGGTGGCACAGCGCCACTTTTAGCCTACATTGTTTGGGGAGATCCCTAATATAAATATCGCAAGGTTGATTTAGCCTAAATTAATAGAAAATATATTTCCTTCATTTCTCCATGTGAGAAATGAGAGAAAGCAGAGGGCCCCGCCCCCGACATAAAAGAGAGGCTCGGACAGGGAGAGTTTTCGGGAGTGACTGGAATAACGAAAATGTATCTTAATACGAGTTATATAACTATAGCAACGTTTATCTACCCTAAAATTAAAAGAAAATATATTTCCTTAATTTCTGAAATACCGATAGCAGCACCGGGTACGTCGGAGCTTATCGATACTACGGTGTGTAATTATTCAGCACCGGGGCCCGTTTAATACCGGGATTCGGTACCCATCCCTAGCAGAGAGGCAGGGTGGGAAAAAAAAAACAGGCAGAGTGCGGGGCACCAAGGCCCCAGTGGCCGATGGGCATACGATTTTAAGAAGGGCATCAAGGCCAGACAGAGGGGCATCAAGGCCAGACAGAGGGGCAACGACGGCCATGGCCGCCGGTGAAATTCCTGCCCTGGTCCTAGCTA